>JADBJO010016911.1:0-12500 GCA_016801955.1 Conus betulinus | reverse complement strand
TAACAGCTATTCTGCTCGGGAAAGCAGCTATCATCTTCGACCAAAATAGTGAGAAAAAAAAAGAGAGAAAAGCTGGTACCATCCTGAGAATTACAACTATTTTCCTGAGGATCACAGCTGTTTTTTTCCCTTTGAGGATAGTAATTGTTTTCACTGACGAAAATAATCATTTTCCTTATTTTCCTGGGAATGATAACTGTTATCCTAGTTTTCCTGAAGAAAACCAATATTATCGCGAGGAAAACGTCGTTTACAGGGAAAACAGCTGTGCACTCTGTGTACCATGATTACAGCTGTGACCCCAAAGATCATAAAACTCTTTGTGTTTAGTTTTGATTGCTTGTTCGTTCGTTTGTTTGTTCGTTTTGCTTACGGACAATAACTGTTTTCCCGGCCAAAATAGGGAGAACAATTGTGAACCGTAGAGACAACACGGATAGTAACTGTCTACATTTTTTAAACGGACGCCGTGAAGGAATAAAGTAAAGATTATCCCAGTTAATTGAGACCACCCCTTTCCCGCCCCCCCCCCCCCCCCCCCCCCCCAGCCCCCCAGCATTTTTTTTTTTTTTAAAGATTAATCCTTTTCTGGAATATTGTCTCTTTGTATTAAATTCACTTTCCAACTAAGCCTTCCTCCTGTTTGAAACCCAGGCTGCTGTTGATGCGTTTTGGGGGATTTTTGGGGTCGTTACAGACAGGTCCCACTCACAGTGATTTCTCAACAAATACATTCACAAAGTTGAAGACGATAAAAGGCATCTCATCTCAAACCACGAGGGAAAATTGAGACAATACGTTGCGCACTGTGCCAGATTTGAAAAATGTCTGCAGTATCATTTTCTGTATTATTGTATTTAATGTGAGCGACTGACTTTACATTAAGCGAGAGCTCATCTTGAGGGGAAACAACCCACTACTGTCTGAATTTCTGTTTGTAACTGATTTATTTCCCTTTTCCTTCTCCTCCTCCTCCTCCTCCTCCTCCTCCTCCTCCTTCTCCTCCTCCTCCCTCCGCCTCCTCTTTCCTCTTGCTCCTCCTCTTTCTTTTCTTCTTCTTCTTTTACTTCTTCTTCTCTTCTTCTGTCTGTCTGTCTGTCTGTCTCTCTCTCTCTCTCTCTCTCTCTCTCTCTCTCTCTCTCTCTCTCTCCCCTAGTGTTGGGGTCACGTGACGTAAGCAGAAGCAACAGGGCGCACACTGATTGATCTGCGATAACTTTGGCAAATTTCATCGCAAACATGCCCAACCCTGAACGCCCTGCTAACGGACAATAACGTCACCAGCTGGAAAATTGCAGGAGAAGGTGAAAACACGGTGGTTGTTTTTTTGCCTCAAGCCGGCTTCTTTCCAAATGTCAACAAACATGGCGGATCCTGTCCTGAACCGCAACACACAGGTTCAGTACTACAGGAAGAAACCTCCCAGCCAGATCCGACGTGACCAGCAGAGAGCCCGACAGCAGCAGCAAGAGAGCAGGCAAGTGGACAACATGATGAAGCTTCTGCATCTGTTTTGAACACTCCGTCTTCGACCGATGCAAGACTTGAAAATCTGTGTGAATATGACCCAGAAACGGAACACACAGTGGCTACACACTCGGGTCATGCGGTTAGCTTGGATAATCCAGTAAGATCGGAGAATGATACTTTGCGCCTGAACGATTGTGCTGAAACATGTGAGTACATCGATAGCTCTCTGTCCTCTCTCCACCAGCTGACACGGACACGATCGAGCCGGTCTATGAAAACCTCGTGGCAGGTTTCAGTACAAGTGTCGTTAAAAGTTATGTTGCCACTCTGACCGAAAAATCTGTCCAGAGACACTTGAGAGACAAGAGCAGAAACAAGTTATTCAGAAAAATCGCTCTTGATCGTTCCAGTGGATCAGACATACTACTCTGTGAATCGGACGATCTGGTGTTGGAGGTTCCGTGTACGCCAAATGACAGTGACTGTTCGTTCTGGTTTGTGAAGCAGGATGACAGACACATGTTGGCAGAGGAGCGGACCAAACTGGCCAGTCTCCGCCGAGGAAAAACGTGTCAGCAGAACACAACACGCTGACATCCAGGCACGTGCTGCACGGACGCTGGAGACGCTACACGGCCTGATCCTCTTCTACCTGGGATGACAGCCTGGGCTCAAGACTCACGCTGCAGACGGAATCATCGTGACCAGTGCCTTACCAGTGACATCAAATATGTCAGAACTGTGTTGGGGAAAAGGACAAGTTTGTCATGGTTCCCATGTCAGACGACATGTACAAGTTTATTTCTGTCATGTTGGATCGAATCGAATTGCTAAGGAAAGCTGTACTGCTTTAAAGCAATAAAACATTTCGTTCGTTCGTTCTCCCCTAGTGTTCACATGAGAACTTTATGGAATACACATCCTCATTGCATACACACAGGTCCATCAGACTTTTATAACAATTTTAGTTTTCCTTCATTTACTGAAAACTCACCCAGTTTGAACAAATGTTAAGGACCAGGCAATAAATATTCGTCGAAATGAATCCTTAGAACTTAGAGCTCCTGAATTGTCCACCTGCCTGGTGGTTTATGAAACAGCATAATGGTATCTGTGTGCAAACTCAGCATGTTTTATTCTGAGGATGGGACTGGAAGACCCGCAATGGGGAAGAAGGATTGGGGGGGGGGGGGGGGGGGGGGGGGGGGTACGAAGCCTACTTTAACAAAAGACATATTTTGTTATGACCGAAACTAGCGGACGTATTCTTTCAGGTCCATGATTTTGAAAAAAAAAAATGTGCAAATGTTGTGATAATTACAATGGCATATTTGTGACAGATGGCGCTTTTCTTTTTCCCTGGCCTCTGAGTGCCATTTCTCCCACTTCGGTCATTCTGGCTACACGCGCACAGCCATACCCAGGTCGTTCTTCCCAGCACAAGCTGTCCTCTGGGAGCGATCAATATCAGTTCGATTTCAGGCACCTCAGCAGACGAGACACTGCTCTGCCTTTGAGTCTCTTTGTTCGGAAGTGTCTGTTCTGATGCAAAATGCTTGTCTTAGAACCAGCGTGAATGAGCGTCCCCAACCATCTGTGGGAGTCCCACAGACTCTATGTACAGAGTCTGTATACGGTGTTTGGGAGCATGATCACGTCCATGCAATGATGTACCCATGAATTCGCTGACACTGATAACTTTGACATGAACTTGATATAGGCCAGGACACGGCAAAGAAATAGGAATTGAGGTCACCATGAGAGCAGGGCATAAAGGGCCACGAACTTTGAGACTTCCAGACTCTCCAGTTTGTCCATTGGCACTCTCAGCTTTGAATATGAGCCGGCTGGAGCTGATAAACCCCCCCACAAAATGAATGTCATTAATGGGAATCGAACACACGACCTGGTATATATCTTGAATAATGTTGCAACTGACGTTATGCATTGTTGACAATTATGCAGTCTACCGTGAACATTGCTGTAACTGACCTTACACACTGTTGAGAATAATACATACAGTCCACTTAAGACATTGCTGTAACTGACCTTACACACTGTAGAGAATAATACAGTCCACTTAAGACATTGCTGTAACTGACCTTACACACTGTAGAGAATAATACAGTCCACTTAAGACATTGCTGTAACTGACCTTACACACTGTTGAGAATAATACAGTCCACTTAAGACATTGCTGTAACTGACCTTACACGCTGTTGAGAATAATACAGTTCACTTAAGACATTGTTGTAACTGACCTTACACACTGTTGAGAATAGTACAGTCCACTTAAGACATTGCTGTAACTGATGCTATGCATTGTTGAGAGTGATACAGTCCACCTCAAACATTGCTGTAACTGACGTTACACGCGGTTGAGAATCACAGTTCAACTTTAAGATTGCTACAACTGAAGTCCCATGCAGCTGAAAATCATACGGCCCACTTTGAACACTGATGTCACCGATTGCATACACTATTGAAAGCCATACGGCCCACCTTGAACACTGATGTCACCGATGGCATACACTATTGAAAGCCATACGGCCCACCTTGAACACTGACGTCACCGATGGCATACACTATTGAAAGCCATACGGCCCACCTTGAACACTGATGTCACCGATTGCATACACTATTGAAAGCCATACGGCCCACCTTGAACACTGACGTCACCGATGGCATACACTATTGAAAGCCATACGGTCCACATTGAATATTGCTGTAAAATGAGTGACATACTTTTTGAGAATGAAACAGTCTATCTTGTACATCGCTGTAGCTAATGTACACACTGTTGAGAATCATACAGCCCGTGTTAGTTAGACCTTACAATTTCATACGGATGTCACATATTGTTGATAATCATACAGTCAACTGTAAATATCGCGATATCCGATGTCATACACTTTTGAGAATCATACAGTTCACTTACAACGTCAATGTAGCTGAAATATCGTCATCCGACACACTTGTGAAAATCATAGTCCACCTTAGCTGAAACACTCTTTGTATGTATGTATGTATGTCAGTTTTTTTAGAACTATACAGTCCACCTTGAACATTGCTGTAACTGATGTCATATGCTTTTAATAGCTATAACTGTTGTCATACACTTTGAGAACCATACAGTCCACCTGTACCTTGAATATCGCTATAAGTGACGTCATACGCTTTTGAGAAATATACAGTCCACATTGAACACAACTGTAACTGTTGTCATACACTTTTGAGAATCATACAGTCCACCTTGAACATCATTAAAACTCTTGTCCTACACTTCTGCGAAATATGCAGTCCACCTTGAACATCATTGTAACTCTTGTCCCTACACTTCTGCGAAATATGCAGTCTAATTTGACATCACTGTGTCAGATGTCACACGCTGTTGAAAATCATTCAGTCACCTTGAACTTTGCTCTAACTGATGTCACATAAAATTGGAAATGAAATGAGGCAGGGAACAGTAAACAATAAACAGGGAACAGTAAACAATGTCACATAGTATTCAGAAGCATACAGTACATCTTGAAAATCGTTGTACTCGATGTCACACACTGTTGAAAATCATACACTCCATTTTTAGTATTGATGTAAGTGGTACTGCTAATTATCATACTGTGTTTGTGAACATTGTTGCACGTGTCACACACTATTGAGAATGTAAATACATCTTGAACATTGCTTTAACTAATTTGACATAATGTTGAGAATTGTACAACACACCTTGAATATCGCTGTAAAAGATGTCAAGAATTTTGCTGAGAATAAAACATCACACCTTCGATATTGCCACAATTGTTGTCATACATCACACCTTGCATATTGCCACAATTGTTGTCATACATCACTGAAGCATTGCTGTCGTGAACTGGAATTCTTTCCCAGAAATCTTGAATTTCGTGGACTTGATTTTTAATTTGAGCAGTATGATTTTCCTTTATCATATTTTATATCAATAGTTTTGTGTATTGGATGTATGTGTGTGTGTGTGTGTGTGTGTGTGTGTGTGTGTGTGTGTGTGTGTGTGTGTGTGTGTGTGTGTGTTTGGTGTGTGTGTGTGTGTGTGTGTGTGTGTGTGTGTGTGTGTGTGTGTGTGTGTTTTTGGGGGGTACGCGCGCATATGTACGTGCGTACGAGCGCGCATGTGTGCACGTGTGTGTTTGTGTGTGTATTCAAATATCCGGAATAGCAAGGCCAATGTCAATACATCTTCATGTTTTAGCTCGGAAAAAATATGCTTCACCGGCACACTATGACACTGATCAGGAAAAAAAACACAGAATTGTGTCGGTACCAACGGGGCATTGTTCGCCCCGCTTTGTCTTGCCATTGTACGTTCATCATTCACAGATGTTTTCATCATCCAGATCGTTGACAATCGTCAGATTTGTTAAACAAGTCATCGATTTTTTGTTTGTTTGTTTGTTTGTTTGTTTAAATGCATGTGTGACTCTCTTCATAGGAATGCTTGATAAACTGAACGGCACAAATGAAAGTTGACACTCTCGACCAGCGTCAGGATTGATGGCGGCTAAGCAAGAACTTACAGGCCTAACTCCCCTTGTGCGTTCGACAGGGCTCGTAATTTTGTGTCTCTTCAGATTTAAGAAGACTTATTTTACACCTTGAGGGACTCATGCACTGCATTAGATATGCATCATTTATAACCCGGGCCGTGGTAAATCATGAAACGTACGGTACAAACGTTTTACTGTAACTAGAATTCCAGATATTTCCACACATAAACCAAGTGCTATAGACTTGTCTTTGATATCTCCCCAGTTAGCTTTTGATTGCACTTAGCAAACTTACGAGGACACTCTCGGAAGTGATCATTTGCCGATCATAATAACATTCAATGAAATGTATAATATTCAGGAATTACCAGAGGACAAAATTCCCATATACAATTACAAATTTGCTGACTGGGACAAGTTTAAATCTCTCCTTACCAGCATAGATGTAGATAGTGTTTGTGGAATAGAAGAGAGTGTGGATAATATGTATTCAAATTTCAACAAACTGATACTTTTCGCTGCAAATGGCTCCATACCTAAATCTAATCATATACAAAAAAACACGTCATGCTGGGAATGTCTGGTGGACCAAAGATTGTGAAGAAGCTGTAGTTTTAAAGAAGCTTAAATACAAGGAATATGTTAAAAAACAAAAGTGAGGAAAACCATCAAGAAATGAAGAAAGCAAAGGCACACTCTAACAGAGTTATTGCAAAAGCAAAGCGGCTTTACTGGTCATCATTTTGCGCAAGAGAAGTTTCCCAGCATAAAGATCTTCAAAAGGCATGGAAAAAAGTTTCAAGTTATGAAAAAAAAGGGATAAATATTTCAAGATATCCTATTAATTTGGAGACTAAGAAATTCCCGACTCTGTATGAAAAAGCCGAAGCTTTTGCTAATATGTTTTTTCTAAGACCATGCGCCTGGAAAGCCTTCCGCACGAATGCAGACAACATCGGGAAAAAGCAAGGAAAAACAGAACTTTATGATGAACCAGTTCCAAATAATGACCATTTCACAAATGCACCCATAACCGCACAAGAATTAAAGGATGCCGTCTCTTTTAAATGCAATAAAACATCATCAGTAGGGCTGGATGGTATTTCAAATCAAATGTTATAACACATGCCAGAAAACGTTTTTTCTCTTTTTATTAAAAATATTTCAAAAGATTTGGATAGATGGTCTTATGCCAGTTATTTGGAAACAGTCAATAGTAATCCCAATTATAAAGCAAGGAAGCCTGTCACAAACATCGACAGTTATCGACCTGTCGCTCTGACTTCTCATGTTGCAAAACTTATGGAAAAAAATTGTACTTAACAGACATCTGTTTTGTAACAAAAAAAATCATATAATACCTACTAATCAAGCAGGCTTTATAAAGGGAAGATCTACCACTGATCATATCGTAAAGTTAACAACTCAAATCAAATATCAGTTTGCCAGATGGAAGAGTGTTCTGGCTACATTCTTTGATATTAGAATAGCCTTTGATAGTGTATGGCATGCTAGATTGTTATACAAATTAAAGGCGATAGGGATTTCAGGTAATTTTTACAGTTATATAAAGAATTTCTAACACAAAGAAGTTTACAGGTCAGAGTACAAAAACACATATTCCAGTTTTAAACCATTGAACATGGGTATTCCTCAAGGTTCTGTAATAGCTCCAATGCTATTTAATATTTTGCTGTATGGTCTTCCAAAACATGTAACTAAAAATGCTACAGTTGTACAATATGCCGATGATCTGTGTATGTGGATGAATACTATTATGAGAAAAAAACACACCAAAAGAGCTATAAATACCACAGAAAACTTTATCAGGCAGAGCTTGATAACCTTAGCAAATTCTTGTTTATAAATGGTCTAAAGCTTTCAAATGAAAAAACTCACATGGTTTTATTCACAATGGGTATGATCCCTCTGATTTACCATCTTTTAAGCTGGATGGGATAACACTTTGCGTATGTACACTTAATTAAATTCTTAGGTGTCCACTTCACATCGAAACTCACATGGAATATCCATATTGATTACCTTTTAAACAAGGCAAGAAAAACTTTAAATTTTCTGAAAATTTTGAGCAAGCAAAGCTGGTGCCAAGATGGAAAAAAACATTAAAGCTCTTGGCTTTGGCATTAATTCGTTCTAAATTATCATACGCCCAAGAGGCTTTCTTTAGCGCACCTAAGTATTTGTTACAAAAACTACAAAGTGTAGATAGCAAAGCCTTCAAATTATGCCTAGGAGTTCCGGCATATGCCTCCACTTTGGGGACATACAGAGAAATAGACGTTTTACCTTTAAGTGAACATAGGAATCTATCACTGGCAAAATATTTCATGAAATGTTCAACCATGGAAGGTGTGAATGAAACGGAAATATCTATAAACCCAGAGAGTAATTATCCAAAGAGAGCAAAAAATATTGCCTCTCTGTGCACTATCAGTTCATACACTGCTGATTTGTTTAAGAAAAGTAATATAGATGTTACGTATTTGTCAAAAACGTCTCTTATAGATCCCATTCCAACCTGGGAAAGAAAGAGGGCGAAGTTTAATCTTGATTACACTGATGCAAAGAAAGCAAATCAGCCTTACATCTTGTCTTATTTAACGAAGATGCAAATGCAAGATAGATATTCTAACCATCTTAAGGTGTACACAGATGGATCGTTGACCAATAACAAAGAGGCCGGATCAGCATTGGTTAATCCATCGCTGAAAGTACAAAAAGCATATTTCATTGGAAAATATCGCTCCATATTCGTAGCTGAAATGATAGCGATACTTATGGCGTTGACATTTCTAACTGATTTACCGCAGTCAATTTTTCAAGTGTTGTTTTGTGTAGATTCGCTGTCAGTGTTACAATTGATCAAGTTTTTTAATTCAAATTCAGATAACTTTAATTTGAAGGAAATTCACATTTAATCCACGTCTTGATATGTAAAGGAACATATATAACTTTCTTCTGGGTTCCTTCACACTGTGGAATTTCAGGCAATGAACTTGCTGACAGATGTGCAAAAAAAAGGTGCTGAAATGGAACGAGGGTACAAACTATTTCCATACCGTTCACTTTGAAAGAGAGTCAACAAATTTTAAAACAAACAGCTTGGGAATATTTCAGAAATGGGCAGAACAAAGCTGTTACTCATGTTCAGACACAAAATAACCCTCTTTTTAATATTGATCATTTCAAAAGCATCCAAAATCTCCACATTTATGATATGCATCAATACAGAAACTTCGTTTCAGTATTTCATCGATTGAAACTGGATGCTTTTAGAACTAAATACAGCTCTGCAACAAATGCATATGCGGGGAAACAAAACTGACAAGAGATCATTTTTTGTTCGAATTTGTGCCTCTCAAGGCATTTCTGCCACATTTATCAGGCATGTCTGTGACGGATATTTTTTCTGATATTGATTTTGATTTTGCTTTGAAAGTTACTTTCTGCTTGATTTGTAGTCCAGTCAGGAATTTGCTTTAATCTGATATTGTTAGTGAGTGTAGGTTTGTTCGTTTATTCGTTTGTCTGATTTTTCCTGATGTTATGTACACCACCCTCCGCTCACTTCCAGCCCCACCCCCTCCCTACACACACACACACACACACACACACACACACACACACACACACACACACTTGTATGCAAACATGAACAAACTCTATCTATCTCCCTCTATTTGTCTGTCTATCTCTCCTTTTTTGTCTAATATCACATTGTTTGTGAACAGACGTTTTAAATCAAAGTACTACTACTGTTTACTGTTCATGATTAAAATTGAACGGAACTGGCGGAGAAGCTGGAGTGGTCACGAGGAAGAGTAGTGTCTGGATGAATTCTTTGTTAATTCACGCGAAGCTTTGAAGCAGGAATACGAAGGTTTTGCGGCGTGAGTTCTTGTCGTGGTTTTGAAACAAGGCGTTGATGATGTGTTAACCCTTTCAACGCTGCTCTTCTAGAATCACGGCTCAGTTTCACTCTCTTTAAATGATTGTCACCTCATCATGTCTGAAGCCGTTCTTTCGTTGCCTTGAGTTTAAAAAAAGGAGTTTAGCCTCCGAAGTGTTTTCTCGTCTTCCCTCAGCAAAGAGCTGTCAGTCTAATAGCAGCATCGCTGGAGATGGTGCAGACGTGTGGCATCAACGCCGAGGCTTGCTATAGCATTATTGTTACACTGGTTTTGAACAGATTAAATACACATGTACTGTTTTTCATTTTAACTCGTTCTTAGCTGTAAAATGATGAATATCTTTGAATAACTGTAAAGACCAGACAGGAGAGTGAATCTTGAAAGTAAGAGAATATGGTTTTATGCGTTTTGAACAGATGACATTCAGGATTGTCGCGTACCTTTATGCTGAGCATTCTGTTGCACGTGTTCTTCTTCTGTACCTTTCAAGACTTAGTCCACCTTAAATATGTCATCTTTTTTTGAGGTGACTGGCACATGGGACTCGACAGGATGTTCAGACAAGCCAGTGGTAACTAGCTGAAATTTGATTTTCCCATTTGTTCAGTTAAAACACAAGATACTCTCTGTCACGCTTTTCAGTTATTGCCGCAGCATATATTTCATCAGTTCTCAACTGATCATCACACACTGACATATCATCACTCATCTGTATTGTTTGCAGTGCTTTTTATTGGGATCATTCAGTGTCTCTGGTTCTGCATGTGCGTCAGATAAAAACCACTTAGCACAGACGCATACATCAAGCACAAAAAACAAACTTAAAATGCATAAATAAATAACCTGACGAGAAAGGATTTGAGACACACAGACTCCATTCCTCCTCTCCCGCCTCCAGACCTTTATAATATATGCTGAGAGCGAGAGAGAGAGAGAGAGAGAGAGAGAGAGAGAGAGGCCCAACGTTAACATCGATGGTACAAAAGCTGAACGAAGAAATAAAGGCTAAACAAAGGCAGAATAACCAACCAGCCGTGGTTCTTCTAGTTACAAATAATGCGCCAAAATCCGAATGATGATACATTCAAGAGAAGGGCAAGCCCACCAACCAACAAATCCTCTAGTCGCAAACAAAACGCAAAAACTTATTGTGGAAAATTGTTAAAGAGAAACAAACTGATGAACGAACACTTCTAATTAGAATAAAACGAAAAAAAAAAAACAAGAACAACAACAATAACAAAAAGGAGGGAGGGGGGGGGGGGGGGGGGGGGGGAGAGAGAAATGATAAATATTGAAAAGCAAAAAACAAACGAGCAACGAATTGTTTTGTTTTGTTTTTTTTAATTTCATCTTAGTTAAAATTGTAATGCGAAACTGATAATTAACTACTCGGTATTTCCCTACTGCAATTCCTGTTTCCGCGTCAGAACAGAGAGATCCCACGAAGTAGGGCTTGCAAATGTGCGGTCTGGCCCCCTTCATGGGGAAACTGTATGTTTATTGAGTTGTCCTGAGAGAGTGAGCAACCTCGACCTCTCGCTGTCATTGAATGTGTTATTGACGTCTGTCAGTGCAGCGACTGACTGCTTCTCCAAAGATAATCCAGAATTTGACAGTCTCTTCTCACAGGCCATTCTCGGAGCGATTTTTTAATTAATAATTTATTTTATTTTATCGCGATTCTCGTCCATCTGGTTGCAGAGTGAGGCGACTGCAGGCGGAATGTAAACAAATCTTTAAAAAGTTACCAGTAATGTACCGGGCAAATCTGAACAAAACGAATCACAAGACAAAACACGACGCGCGCGTTCGACCTCCTAGGTCTTCTTCCCAGGCAAGATAAACAACACTCAGGACAATGAAAAGAAAAGAAGAAACGACACGAGCGAATACTTCTAAATTCGGCGCAAGACAGGTGGCTTATGTCCATCTTGCCTGAAGAATACCTAAGATGGTCGAAACGCGACCTGTTTGTCTTGTGAATCGTTTGTTCATGTTTGGCGGATACATACTAAAACTTTTCAAGACTCGTTCATCAAGTTCGCCGAGATGTTCATGTTGCGGATCCAATACTAAAACTTTTCAGAACTCGTTCATCAAGTTCGCCATCTCGTCGATATTCTGAGCTTTGTTCTTAATGCCTCAATATTTTGGTTTAGCGATTCAAGCTCAGTAGGGGTCGAGCGAACAACGCAAGAGCCGCGATTCGCGTTTAAAGAAACACAAACAAAACAAACAAACAAACCAAAAAAAAAAAAGAAGAGGAAAGAAGAAGGAAAAAAAAAAGAAAAAAAGGAGGAGGGGAAAACATTTGTTCTGCAATACGGTTGGACTTCGGCCGCAAACGGAAAGAAACAGGTGAAAATTCTCCATATGCCTGAAAATCTATTTTGTCAACTTCAGTGACTGGTTGTGGATGTGGCCTCTTAATCTCAGCTGTCGTACGTGAATTAATAAGTGACATTTTCATTCCAGGTACGGCAGCAAAACTCGGAGTGCAAGTCTGTTCGGTGAAAGGATTACTTACCTTTGGCAAACAGGGTGCGAAATATTCCTCGAAGCCGTGAAACCA
>JADBJO010016910.1:43255-60773 GCA_016801955.1 Conus betulinus | reverse complement strand
CAAAAAAAAACACCCCACACTAACCAAACGCATCTGCCCCCTTCGTTACTATTTGCCCCCACACATCCCTATTATCAAACGTCGATATAGTGATCACAAACCCCCACCCTACCGCCGTAGTGACACCGATTTTTTTGTTGTTTTTTCTGTATCATTGATGTAATGATGGAGGAATTGTTGGCCTGCAGGAAAAAATTCTCTCGAGTTCATTTCTGGACAGTCTTCAACAATTTGTCAGTCTTAATTCCTCAACATCTAATACATTACCTGTCAAATGTGGAGTACCCCAGAGCTCAGTTTTAATTTCTTTACTATTTTCTCTGCAAACAATCTCCCTCTTCATATTGAAGGATCTTGTGACCTTTTCTGTGATGATATTACAATTCATACAAGCAGCGTGCATGCAAAAAGTTGTATCTCGATTAGTCCCGGAAACTATTCAATCGAAATTTTGCATGAATTCTAGAAATTCTGTAACACCTCATTATACCCTATCTGTATCTGTATCTGCTCGTGTACGTTGCTGCATCCAGGAATCTGGCATCGACGCAACAGGTGGGGTGCGCAGCAGAAGAGTTAGTGGCGTTGGGCTTTGGCCACTGCCTGAAGGCCTCAGTACTACCTGAGTGTACAGTGCTATTGTCTAGTTGGTTCCACTTAATAATAGTTCTTGGGAAGAATGATTGTCTATACTGCTCTGTGCTGCAGTTGGAACTGTGTAGCACCTGTTGTTGTTACGTGTGTAGTTTCCACTGGGTTTTTGACTACAAAGTCAGTTCTTTTCGGTGGACGGCGGATGCGTCGACCAGGTTGTAGAGGCACAAGGAACTGCTCAGGAGGGATTGCTGGCACCAGCCCCTCAACCCCCCTGTAAAAGGTCAGCAGCAGGCTCTCACGTCGTTCCTGGAGGGTAGGGAGGTCATGTTTCATCAGGAGGTTGTTGAAAGGTACCTAGAATTGACCTATTTCACACAAGACTTTCCCACCAAGAATTGACCTATTTCACTCAAGACATTCCCACAAGAATTGACCTATTTCACACAAGACTTTCCCACCTAGAATTGACCTATTTCACGCAAGACTTTCCCACCAAGAATTGACCTATTGCACACAAGACATTCCCACCCTAGAATTGACCTATTTCACACAAGACTTCCCACCAAGAATTGACCTATTTCACACAAGACATTCCCACCTAGAATTGACCTATTGCACACAAGACTTTCCCACCAAGAATTGATCTATTTCACACAAGACTTTCCCACCAAGAATTGACCTATTTCACACAAGACTTTCCCACCAAGAATTGACCTATTTCACACAAGACTTTCCCACCAAGAATTGACCTATTTCACACAAGACATTCCCACCTAGAATTGGCTATTCACACAAGACTTTCCCACCAAGAATTGACCTATTTCACACAAGACTTTCCACCAAGAATTGACCTATTTCACACAAGCCTTTCCCACCAAGAATTGATCTATTTCACACAAGACTTTCCCACCAAGAATTGACCTATTTCACACAAGACATTCCAACCTAGAATTGACCTATTGCACACAAGACTTTCCACCAAGAATTGACCTATTTCACACAAGACTTTCCACACCAAGAATTGACCTATTGCACACAAGACTTTCCCACCAAGAATTGACCTATTGCACACAAGACTTTCCCACCAAGAATTGACCTATTTCACACAAGCCTTTCCCACCAAGAATTGACCTATTTCACACAAGCCTTTGTTAGTCTGGTCCGCTTCCTGGAACTCGCTTCCACCTGAGCATAAGTACCGTTGAAGTTCTGATCTTACAGAACAAAAATTGTTTAAATATTTTGCACACTTTGCTTTATTGTGTATGTATATTTTAATACTAATATGAATCATTATTCTCACTGCACATTGGTTCTACATTGTATAATAGTGTTCTGTGTCCTGTTTTAGTATTCTTAGTCCCTAAAGGGGCAAGGGCCAGGTGAAAAAAGAAAGCATCTTGCTTGTTACTCTTTAGAATAAATGTTTTCAAAGTGAGTATCAAGTAGTAGTGGCAGGATTTTTTTTATTTAATTTTTTTTTTTTTTTTTTTTAAGTTAAGGCTGCTGCTAATACTCCCTGAATGTAGTTTCCATGGGGAAAGCAATCTTCCCAATGGTTTGTTGAAAGTTGGCACGGTAGTGTTTGTGCATAGAACACCTGTGCGCATATGTGTATGTAATATCCCGTGTGCATGTGGGTATCCAATGCTCGGTATATATAATACTCTTGTCTGTGTGGTACATAGAAGGTTGCAAACACATATACATTGGGCACTAGATACACATATCCATTGAGTATTACTTGCATGCATTTACCCCTGTGTCCATGTACTGCTCCATGTATGTGTGTGCATGGGCAAAATGCTCTGTATACATTGCACACGTGCACACACACACACACACACACACCACACGTACGTGGAGCATTACATAGACACAGACTAAATACATGTTTTCTGCCTTTCTAGATCTTTCTTGTCTTTTTTTTTGTAGAAACTTACGTAATTTTTTTCTATAGCAGTTTGACATTCCCTCCTTCTGACATTTTTTTTTCTTATAAAAAGTTTGACATTCCACCTTTCTTACATAATTTTTTTTTCTGTTATAGCAGTTTGACATTCCACCTTTCTTACATAATTTTTTTTTCTTATAGCAGTTTGACATGCCATCTTTTTAATTACCAGGCTATCAAGGAATGAAATGTTTAGTGGACACTAACCGTGCAGAAATGTATTCTCTTTGTGGCACTGAAATATATTATGTTTTTTTACTCTGATGCTTTGGGCACAGCCTCATTTGTAGGCATCAGATGCCATTGAGCTACCCTGCTGTGACTGCATTTTGCTTTTCATTGCTTTTCTGGGTATGTTTTATCATGCGCGTGTGTTTTTTCTTCTTTTTTGTGTGCAACTTTCTTCTTTTTTATGGAAAAAAAGCCGTTTTACCAATGGTGTATTCAGCCAGCATATTTGCTCGTGTGTAAAATAACAGTGTCCATGTGTGTAATGCTCTGTATACATCTGGATGTGTAGGTAATGCTTACAGAAGTCGTACAGAAGATTGCCTACACACACGTACGTTGAGCACTAGATGTGCCTATACACAGAGCATTATACACATATATACAGGCATTTACTCTGTGTCTAGGTAATGCTCAAGACATTTACTCTGTGTCTAGGTAATGCTCAAGACATGAGTGAACACTCACAGATTTGCTTTTTGAAATAAGATATTTACTGTATTGCTTTGTAACTCTAGGCATAAAAATGGATTTGTGTTGGGTCTCGTCTCACTGTGGTATAACGTTGAATGAAACAGCAGACAGTCTTGCAAAAGGAGCAAATAGAAATGTTGAAAATGTACTAATCATTTCCGTAGATTTGTCCTCTTGTGAATCAATCCAAAACTATGGACAAGTATATATATATAAGCAGAACTTAAGTTTTAAAAAAAAAGGCTACTTTTTATTGTGTCCAAGGCAAGTTGTTAGATTAATTTGTAAATCAAGGCTGAATACAAAGAACACTACATACACTCATGGCATTACTTGTGTCTGCAGAGAAAAACATTTCTGTGCATCATCTTTTGTTTGAATGCTCAGTGTCAACCTCTATCGGGAGAAAGGTACTGAGATGAAAAACTTTGATGCCAGTACTGTCTTGTATGGTCCATATAGTGCTGAAATTGCCATAGTTACTTCACAATCACAGGTTGCAAAATTTTATAAAAGATCAACAGTTGTGTGGACCACTAGGGTAATTTACTTTTGTAAATATGCATTAAACAGATGTGGGTTTGAAGTACTTCCATGGATGATAAGTTAAGTGTGGAGTGTTTGTTTGCTTTTTTTTTTTTCCTTTTTTGAAATAAGTGTCTAATATCATTTGACAATGAAAAGACATTAGATAAACCACTGACCTGAACTGAGGTGATACTTGGCATGTAAGTGTGTATGCAACACTCTGTCGTACAGAAGATTGCCTACACATACGTACATTGAGCATTATATATGCTTATACACAAAGCATCACAGACGTATATACAGGCATTTACTCTGTGTCTATGTAATGCTCAATATATGGTGGTGCACACTTGCAGTTTTCTGTGTAGATTGTGCATTACAGACTTGCAGTAAATGCCTGTTGTTTTCTGCCTTTGTAGACCATTGAAGTGACTTTGTTCAAGAAAACTTCTGTGATGGTGTGGAGTGGTAGGGGGTGCACACGAAGACAGACAGATGATGGTAGGTTCAGGTTCAGGAACCAAGGGACCACAGCCAGCCTAAGAGAACGCAGAGGAAAACGACATAGAGTTTCTTCCCTTTTATTTTAGCTTCCCAAGCCAAGAACACACCCACTCACTCACAGCACCTCAAATATATAGCAGAGAAGCGGACCGCAGAGCCAGCAACACGGTGCTGCAGACAAGATTGGCTTCGTGAGGCAGAACTGACAGAAAGTTGTGCTGTCGCAACTTCTGTGTTTTCTGGCTCCCTGTCCATTCAAAGTATTCAAATATTGAAACATGTTTACTACTGATGACAATCTTGGAGCCCAAGCAATAAAATGAAGCATATCACATTTATATTTTGTTGCTGTATTAAGATCAATTGGGAGGATGAACCCACTTTTAACAAGTTTTGTGTTATGTTTTCTCTCTATTATGATAATAATTACGTAACAGCATGATATAATTCTATAATGAATGAATAGCAGGCATTTCATGCCTTTCACATGAATTTGATTCTCCAAGACTGTGTCTGAGCAGAGAACTTTGTGTTTGAAAATTAGAGCAAAACACAACTGGCTATCCTCTCGCCTGGCTGTCAACAACATGAGTTTTTGATGATTTTTGATTAAAAAATACTCAATTGAAACAGACTACCAGATAATAATTTCTATACACTTTCAGTTGTATTTATCATAGAAATGGAGTCATTCACAAGGTTTTGATAGGGAAGAAGTCTGAATTTTGTAGAATGGCAATTTAGCACAAAACTCCAACAATGACAAAGAGTGGAACAAAGAAGGTGACTATTTGATCAAGATGGGTATCGTCAGTCATTTCATGTATTCGCAAGCATGTGCTGAAAATAGCCTAAGCATGCAATATGGGAAATGAGAGCTTACACACTTTACTTCTAAAGAACCAGTTTAGAGAAAGTATAGGCTTTTTGGTCCAATATGGTTGTAATGAATAAAATGAATTAATTTTTGTGACTATATATATATATATATATATATATATATATATATATATATATATATATATATATATATGCCCATTGCACTTCCCACCCGACAGTTGGATGCTTAGTAGAAAAGAGATCAACTTCAGTAAAAGAGCAGTAACGTACAGAGAACAGGAGATTTCGCCATCCGACACCATGTGGACCGTTTTATCAGCAACCTCTATTTACTGTTTTGCAGCAAATGACCACACAGCCAGTATGCTGGGGAAACTTAAAGATTCTTTTTTTTACCAACACAGATCAATCAAAAAAGAACACTGGAACTCTAGTAACCAGATATTTCCACCAGATTAATCACTCCCTTTATGATCTCTGATGTATATATAGAAAATGTTTTCTCAGAGGACAAGGATTACAGACTTCGATGTGAATCATTCTGGTTTCATAACAAATCATGTACTGTTTACCTGAGTGTCTCAACACGGTCACCTAGACTCTTCCCCATGCCTCCCTTCTCCCCAACCTCCCCTTCCAACCGTCCCCCCACCTTCATCTCCCTTTGCCTCTACCCCCTCTGTATCTTCACTATGTACCCTCACTGCCACACCCTTCATTCAAGCCTTTTAGATCTTCCCCTCCCAGGCTCTTGACCACCTTCCTCCCTACCAGTTCCTCCTATACGATTCCTTATGCACATAGCTATTGGAGACAATTCATGCTGGTCTCCCTCTTAACATCCCCCCCCCCCTCCATCTTTACAACCCCCCCCCCCCCCCCCCCCCCTTTGTATTGTGTTACCTGAGATTACACCTCCCCAATCCTTCCCTTATGCATGGGTTTGCGTGCGCACGATTTGCACACACGCACGTGTGCACACACAAAAATTCTTTCCCTAACCCCCCCCCCCCCCCCCCCCCCCCCCCCCCTCAATTTTTGATAATTTCTTTCCTGCCCCTAGTCCATCCCCTACCTACATGCTTTTCCCCTTTCCCCCTCTTCCTACTGAAGTAGGCATGTACTATGGTCAGCCTACTTTAAGATAGTACTACAGCTGTGACTTACTTTATAAATCATATAACCTTACTCACTTATACACACAGTTTGATATTTACAAGAACTACTACACACAGGCAAGATGTATTCGTTTGAAATGTTCATAGGCAATTGAATCTGCAGCATGTTACTGAAAACCAGTCCTCCCCCCTCACCTCTCTCTGTGCATGTGTGTGTGTGTGTGTGTGTGTGTGTGTGTGTGCATGTATGTGTGGGGGGGGGGGGGGGGGGGGGGTATTTTGGGGTGCGAGTGTTTATGTGTGTAGGTGTTGTGCGAGTGTTGGGGGAGGGGGGAGGTGGGATTGGTTATAGAGCCTGGGTGCAATGTTACACTGGATCACTTTTGTTTATTGTAATTTTTGATTTGTTCGCTGTTGGGGGGCCTGTGCCAGCCATCTATAATTCACTGAGTACTAATCAAAGAAAGAAGAGAGTTAAGGATGTTTGATTTTTTTCCAGTAGAACCAAAATAAAGGAGTCTGTGAGGAAGGCCCAGAAATGTTGGGAAGAAAAACGAAATGTTGGGAAGAAAAAACTTGTATATGTGTATATGTTCTGAGGCATTCCATTTTCAAAAAAGTGCACATGAAATCAAGATTCATCAATCAAGGGAGGCAAGGGGGAAGGTAACTCTCAAACAAAAGATTTTGTCCCTAAAGGGTCACCAAGAGATATGTGCACATTTTAGCTCCTGGCTACACTCCTACATTTTTTTTTTTCAAACAGCAGTTTAAGACATACCTGATTTTTTTTTTCATCTGGCAGTTAGTAAAACTTTGTGAATGCTGTCCAGAATGGATACTTACAGTCCACTCCTGTATTTGCCCAAATAGCCCATACACACCTTGTGTGGCTTTTTTTACTCCCTGTGCTCTTTGCACAGCCTACTTTGTAAGCTTAACATATAGTTTGCCACCATGTCACAGTTGCATGTTGTTGTGTTGCTTTCTTTTCTGGATGTCTCTTTTTTCCATGGGCCGAGTCGTTTAGTGATGCGACTTTGTTCCTTGTTGGACTTTGATAAGATTTTGACCATGTGCACTGCTCCGTGTGTGTCTCCATGTATAGAACTTGACCATGTGCACTGCTGTGTGTGTGTCCATGTATAGAACTTGACCATGTGCACTGCTCTGTGTGTGTGTCCATGTATAGAACTTGACCGTGTGCACTGCTCTGAGCATGTATATGTAAAACTTGACCATGTGAACTGCTTTGTGTATGTCTTCATGTATAGAAATATGCTGAGAGTGCAACACACAACCACCATTTGCATGGTGTATATATGGAGAAAGGGAAATCCCCCCCCCCCCCCCCCCTTTTTTTTTTCTTCATTTTTCATTCATCTTTTGTATGCAGGTATATAAATCCATTTCTTTTCACATATACCCTACATTTTTGTTTTTCAATGCAAAATCATTGGGTCTTGTTGGTTTATACTGGCTTCTTGCATTGTGTGGACAATCTGAAAATGAGTCAAGTTTTGTACATGCCCATAAGATGCTGCCCAAACAAGTACTTTATGGTGGGTACCACACAGTAATGGGACTGAATGATGTATCAGAATTCAAAGACTAAACACTGAAACTTAATGCTCCAAAAACGCTCACAATGGATCTTGGGGAAACTGTACCTATCTAGTGTTCATTTCTTCCAGAATACAAATCAGCTTGGGCTTGTTTTTAAAGTGAAGATTCAGGTTTTTAAGTAGAATCGGATAAAAAAGATTTTTTTTTTTTTTTTTTTGTCATTTAAAAAGCTATCAAAGGTGTTTCATACACTTCATTCTCAGATAACTGAAAGTGTACAAGACTCCATTTGGCTTTCTTACTCAATGTACAGTCATGGAAGGGGTCGCCTTAGAAAGTTCACATTATTTTCAAAGCACTCTAAACCACCATTGCCCAGAGAATTTAATTCCCTCAGTTCCTTTGTACTGATTAAATTCTGTTGATTGGATAAGAGATACCTTTAGTTATGGAGAAATATAACAGGGATGGATTGGGTGGGAATGGGATTAGCCACTTGGCCCTGACCTCTTCACTTTTCCATTTCATGGCATCATCCATGGTGCGTCACTACAATGAAAGAAATGTCAACGCTGTCCTCGTATCGTTTTTTTTTCCAGCATCTGTTTGCTGGAACTATAATTTTAACTTTTTCCCCCTTGGTTAATTTGTTTTAGCACAGTTTCATCGACTTCAAGCCTATGGACAAATTTTGACATTGTTTGAATGTTTGTGGCACCACATCGGTGAATTCAAGTCCTCCACCCACCTCATCAAGAAAAAAAAAAGAAAAAAAAAACCACCAGATAAAAAAAAAAATATCGTCCTCCCCCTGCCCTAATGAAAAGAAAGGAAAGAAGCCTTTAAGAGTGGCTGAAGAAAGGAGGACAGCAGGTTCACATTTCAGTTGAACAAAAGGAATGGTATACTTGTACAATTTTTGCTTATTTTAACATAAAATAACCTAGTTTGAGGGGCAAGTACAACATCCTTTTTTCACCCTCACTCGTTCCCTGCTTGCTACGTGGCCGCCATCATGCATGTGCATGCGTCGGCCCGGTGCCGGTCAGGATTGTCCTATTTTTATGACAAACTCACACACCAGTAGCCCCTAATTTGCCCAAATTTATACTTGACAACAGAGGCGTTATCCAGCTGAGACTGGTAAATCTCATTCCCTTGTGTAGTCAGCAAGAGACTGACAAAAGATCAGCAGAGACTGAACTTTGAAAGTCAGCAGAGACTGACGCAATGGCCGAAGACAGCCCTGAGTGGCAAGAGGCCGTGACAGTGGCATTCACAGATCTGCAGTCACTTGACGCAAAAATGTCTGGCCGCTTGGATAGACTTGAAGCCATGCTGCAGAGAATCGCTGGCCAAAGCCATTCAGGTGAACAACAGCCCAACAGAGCAAGAAAGCCAGCTTTGTCACCAGACAGTTCAGATTCAGATGACGTAGAAAAGTGTGACTCTGAAAACCGGCACAAGGGGAAGAAGTTGCATGCAAAAGCACAAAGCATTGTCAGAGTCGGAATCTGAAGTGGAGGTAGTAGATGACACGCTCTCAGCAGCCGGCTCTGACGAAGATTTGCTTGGGGAAACAGATGAAGATCTTGATGATGGTGAGGAGACAGCACCACAGTGTCCTCCTCCCTAGCACAAGTCATCAACAAATGCTTCCAGTCTGGACTGTCAGAGGACAAACTGAAAGACAGGCTTGGTAAGTATCAAAGGCCAGAAAACTGAAGCGCTGATAGTGCCGCGAGTCAACTCTGAAATTTGGAAAAGTCTTCCAGCAAAGGCCAGAAGAGCTGACATCAAAAGCTCACATGTGCAAAAAGCACTGACAAAGCAGCAATAGCCTTGACAGACAACACACAAACAATACTCAGGCACACGCAACACTGACTCGCAGACATCCAAGAAAATGAAAACAGCCATTGAAAAGAACACAGACAGTCTTGCCCTCTTGGGACATGCCTCACATCAGCTATCGCTGAAGTCATGACTTCTGTACAGTATGTACTTGGCAAATTTCAGACTTCCTGGGGAATGTGTTTACAAATATTCTGCATTTAATTGCAAGTGAAGGCAGGCCAGTATGCACTGCATTTAGAACATGTTCCAAGTTTGTGTTCAACATGTGTTTTGGTGATATTCACCTGTACTGAATCAGATTAAATTGATGTACATGTATTGATGACTGCAATAGGTTTTTTGCAATTATGTGAAATGCTGCATAGTCACTAGATGCTCTTAAATCCTCATGTGACTCCGTACGACTGAAGAGAGGCGATAAATAATTGAAAAATCAAACAAGACTTATGTACAAAGGCCGACGTTTAATTTGAATTATTTAGAGCCTATCGTAAGGAGGGAGGAGTTATGTGCCCTCCCTATGTATGGCTCTGAATGTTCAAAGTCACCACTATGGTAAGTTTAGTGAACAGTTTGTTCACCCTCCCAAAGTATCTAGTGACGACTTGCAGCTCTAAACACCAACTATTCTCCTCCCATTCCTCCTCCCATTGAATCGGCTTTGATTCGACTCTCATCAGCCCATCATGTGCAGCTGCACATTGCAAAATACAACTGTAGGCATTTCGGGGGGGAGAGAGAGAGAGAGAGAGAGAGAGACAGACGGAGACGGAGAGAGGGCGAGCTATTTCTCACTACAAACAGCTGTGCAAGTCAGTTTTCCAATGATCTAGAGCGACTACTGGGAGAAGTAACATGTTTATCTGTACAGTGTTTTCGGAACTGGTGATTTTTACCCATGTTGAGTTCAGGTCTCTGATACTTAGGAGCTATTTTTGCTGATTACATCTTACAGTCTCCTGATCAAGGACAGTCTTGAAACATCTAAAAACAAATATATGAACAATTTCAATGTACCCGACTGTATAAACACAAAAAAAAAAAAATGTAAAGGTGCTTGATTGCTACAGCTTACAGGTAAGAACCGTTTTCTTCTTAGAATTATAGGTGCATCATTTTGTGCAAAGGAAAAAAAAAAAATGTTGTATTCTAAAAACCTGTGCCATGAATACTGAATTGTTATGGAAAGGGTAAACAGGTCTCCATGCCAGTCCTGCCATCTGCAGTTAACAATCCTCTGTTTAAAACAATTCAGAAATACCGATACATTTTCAAGACTTTATCCCAAACAAATCCACTGTTGCACACATTGGAAGCCCATGTTCTCTTACTCTTAACTTTTACAAGGTATCCTCTCAGTCATCCATTCTTGTTACTTTGAGCTAGCATCATACATTTGAAATCAGAATTTCATAACAAGTCCATTATAAACCAGATCACTGGGTGTTCTCATTCAAACAGTATTTCTAGCACACAAGTGAACTGTTTCAATCATGGAATTTTTCTCTCAAAAGCCCATATTTCTGCTCCATACTGTAAACTAGCAGCTCCTATGAATCAAATAACTTTGTAAAAACACTTAAGGAATTGCTATCCACCTTGTACAAAATGTTAAAAAGTAACTGCCTTCTTCACTCATCTGACTATATGACAAGCAAAATCAAAACTAGTGGCTGTGAAATACCAAGATGATTGTATGCATTAACCACACCACCATTTTTTTTTCGTCATTTTTCTCAATGCATGCAAAATATCCCCCTTTATAAAACTCATTATCCATTTTATTCACATTAACATTTCATTCTAATCTGCTTGTTTCAGGGAAACATGACTATAATTGTCTTATTCATATTCAATATTTTTATCTTACTCATAACATTCTATTTTAGTCTGCTTGCTGCAGGGAAAACAGTTCAACATTTGTCTTATTCACAATATTTCATTCTGGTCTGCTTGCTGTGGAGTACAAATTATTTAGCTGTCTATATACCAACCACAGGCTCTTGATAGTAAAATGCCATCAGCAAAAATCAGCACAAACAATTCTAAAAGGTCAAACTTAGTAACTCAATGAATAAAGAAAATGTTACAGGTTACACACACGACAATATTGTTTAACCCCACTTGTGCCATTACTACAAACTCTGATAATTTTGCTCTTGATCTTATTTTTGTTTTTACCTTACATCACAGACTTTTTTTCCTGTAATTATTTTGCAAATTTGTTTCTGAACTTCAGCAAGCAGAGTAAATATATGATGACTGTGGAATAACCTTTTTTTTTTTTTTTTTTAGTCCCGCCTGATGTTCTCCAGTTACATTAAGTTTGCTTCAAATCTTACAGAATGAAATACCTCTATAGATATTTACATTAGCACAATGTAAACCAGATGTTCTCCAGTTACATTAAGTTTGCTTCAAATCTTACAGAATGAAATACCTCTATAGATATTTACATTAGCACAATGTAAACCAGATGTTCTCCAGTTACATTAAGTTTGCTTCAAATCTTACAGAATGAAATACCTCTAGAGATATCTACATTAACACAATGCAAATCCCGCCTGATGTTCTCCAGTTATATGAAGTTTGTTTCAAACCTTACAGAATGAAATACCTCTATAGATATTCACATTAGCACAATGCCTACATATGGCGGCTACAGCTGTTTTCCTTTCCTTCCGCTTGTCATAGGGCGGAATAGCTCAGTGGTAGAGCGCTCGACTCATAATCTTGGTGAACCTGGGGTTGCGGGTTTGGAATTGCCGCCAGCTGTTTTGGTACACAGGGGGACTTTTCCCTCGGAGTTAACATTGGTTCTGACTACATTTCTCATACAGTTCTTTGAATGAGACTATAAAACTAGGTTCCATGTGTGAACGCACATAAGACCTTGCACACACCTATAATCCATCACCAACTTTCAGAAGAGAAGGCCAGTATGGCCCTTGGTGTGGGTGACACGTTACACACAGCATGCACCTTGCATGAAGAAATGGAAAGAATGAAGGAAGTAAGTAAGGAAACTGAGTGAACAATACTGACTGGATGACACAGGAAACGACTGAAAGAACCACCAGCTGGCAGCTCTTCAGTCGACGCTACCCAGGTAGGCAGCCCGCTATGTACACAAGTGTGGATTTAAAGCACTTAGAGCTTGGTCTCTACCCGAGGATAAGCGCTATATAAGTATTCATAATAATAATTGGTGGCACCGGAATCCATGCCAGCATAGGGATTTTACCTTTTTTTCTAATTTACTTTACAACTATATTTGTGATCATCATTTGACATTATTTTTAGCATGTTTGAAAAGAAAAAATCAACCCACTTTCAGAAGAACATATTTTTGAAACATGCATTGAGGTTCTGTATCAGGATGATGCATGTATAATCATGCAAACAAAAAAAAAAAAAAAAAAAAAAAAAAAAAAAAAAAAACTGCAAAACATCCAGAGTGATGATCGCTATGAATAGCATGCGGACAAAATGGATTCAAAAAGAGCATTCATCCTTTACTTTGCATTCATGGTGCATTTTACAATGAGCTATTGTCCATTTTAACAGAATATCACACAATTTGACACAAACATCAGCAAGTGTGTCTCAGATCAATCACTCAACACAGAATGTTTTTCCCACTACAATTGCCTACACACATCAGTTGCTTTCTGTCATGTATGCAGCCAAAAATATGCAGGAGTTTCAGTTTCCATCAGCCACAGAATGATAATGACAAGTACACTGTATGAATTTCCATAATCAGACTGGATCCAGCTTTCAGGACATTGCCCAGATGAGGTCAGCTGCAGCATCCACATCAGCAGTATCACTGCAAACCAAGAAAAAAAGATTTACCCTAGTATCTGAAACAGCTGACAGCTCTTCGCAAATCATTACATTTGGGCCTCATTTAGAGTAAGAAAATCCATCATGCTGCATCTTTAGGTCAGAAGTGTCACAAGCCATACCGGCCATTTGATCCTTGATCTATCACATACACATAGTACAGACTTGCATCAATTAGACCTAGGACAAAGCACAACTTCAGAGATAAATATATCACATACATTCCCTTTAAAACATAAAATTGTAATGTGCATGCCAGTGCCTGTTCCTGAAATACTTCAAATCTAATTTCAAAACTGTTGTTAGTAAAAATTTTTGTAAATAAGAAAATTTGAAGGAAACAAAAAGTGAGACTGTCCTTGCGTTCACCATAGATTTCCATGCCAGCCCTGTTACAGAGATGAATGGCACTACTCTATGCCATGACTGAAAACAATTCATCAACACATCTAGGGGCCGGGGGGCTCGAATAGCTCAGTGGTTCAGCACTGTGGACTCACAATCTTACTGTTTGTTAATGAAACCTCCTTACACACCAAACAATTTCAATATTGCTGTATGTAAAACAAGCATTCTGTGAATAGTAAAATCTTGGGGAAAGGCATGCATATATTTAAGAGAGAGTGTTGGTGACACTGTGCTCATTACTAACATGCATGCCACCTTAACAACCGAATTGCCTGCAATGAATGTAAAACAATTCATGACACCAATCAATACACATGATGTCATCCGAAAGCTTTTCTATCAAAGTTTAAAAGTGTTTTCTGGCACACACACACACACACACTGCACACACACCCTGACCTTCCCACCCCCTATGACCTTCTTGCAAAGCTTCCGAGCTTTCCAAAGTTCCTGCCCAGACAAGGTCTGCTTTTGCATTAAAAACATCCATGCCATACGCGGACAGCCAGTGTCACTGAAAAAAAAAGAGGAAAGATTATCGTTTGTTTTTTTAAACAGCTAACATCAAGCAGAGCTCTCTGTCTTCAATAAATTCTATTAGGACCACACCTACAGTAAGAAAAAAACTCCACACTGTATTTTTAAGCAGAGACTTTCACACGCCGCCATCCTCTGAATAATCATATGATAATGATAAATAAAATGCACACATTAACACAAAAGCTTCGGCATGTACAGTTTCATTCGTACAAAAATATACAATGTTATAGAACTCAGAATGAAACAGAAAATCTTGTGTTGTTTCACCCCATGTTTCAATACTGGTAGTAATAATATACCAAAAACAAAATAAACAAAAACAAACAAAAAAAAAAAACAACAAGGGGAAAAACAAAAAAGGAATGCATGCAGGGCTAAAAGCGTCTATGTCAAAAGGTCCTTTGTCCAAGCTAAAATAAAAACATGCCAACTGCAACAGAATCAAGGACACTTGTGACATGCATCAGCCAGAACAATTCATAAGATACATCCACACATTACTCAATGCAGTGAATGACCAAAACAATTCCTGACATAATCAACACCTCCACAATTATTTTCAAAGTCTTCACACTTCTGTCAAAGTGAACTGGCTACACTACAGTGCTTTAACAACATACATGACCACAAAGGACCATCCAAAGAAATTCACTCTCCCCTTAGATCACAAGTCTCACAAGCCATCTCTTGAGTAATCCTATAAAAATGATGAATACAATGAATTAACACAAAGCCAAGGACAGGCACAGTTTCATGTACACACAAATGAAAACCAGAGACTCCATGTACTCTTACACAACTCAAAAAAAATCATGAATTACATCCCAGAAAGGTGGAGTCCAATCCTGGTCAGTGACAAAAACATGAACACAAATAGTACACAACTGGGGGAAACATGCATGTCCATGAGCAGAACAAAACTCTGGAAAAACCCATGCATACGAGCAGAAAGAACAAAACTGTTGAAAAAACAAATCATGCCACACACAGTGGAAGTAAAACAGGGAAAAATGCATACACACACAGGACGTACAAAAATAACAGAAAAACAGCATACATACACATAGAGCTATAGTGTACAAAAACGGTTGAAACCCATCCATACACAGAGCAGAAGTGTCATTTTCAGAGCTTACAGTGAAAATGCATGCACCACTCTGAAACAGAATGATGACACACTTTTTTATGCAGTGACTAAAAACATTCATGTGACTTTCACTTTACACAATGCAGTGAATTATTGAAAACAATTCATCTATGATAATGCAATGCAAACAATTGCTACCAAAGTCATTATAGCAGCTTCTGTCGAAGAGAAGAAGAAGAACTTTCTACACTACAGGACTACTATGACAAAAACCATGATCCACATGTCATCTTTCTGAAAAGTTTAAACATCTTTCTGCTCTTCACACACACACACACACACACACACACACACACACTCCACACCCCTTAAACATACCCCTAACACAGGCAGTAAAAAGAAGAGTGCCCATTCTCCTGTAAAACTGGATCCAGCTTTCACAAAATGACACTGGCTTGGATGATGTTTGGTGGTGGCATCATAATCAGTCGTGGCAGATTCTCTCATCATCACTGTAAAAACAAAACAAGAAAAAAAATTACCTGTCACTTAAAAATAGCAAACATCAAGCAGAGCTCTTTAAAAAAAAAAAAAAAAAAAAAAATAAGAAAAATCCAACCTGCATCTTTGTTGTCTAACCTCTGTCCTTTAGGTCAGACTCTCTAACAAGCTATTCCTTGAGCAGTTGTATAATGAATGATAATACAGAGCACATCAAACACAAAACTTAGGGCATGCACAACAAAATTGTCCATAATATTCTTTGAGTATAGCTCAGTGTTTGTTAATGAAATATCTTTACCACCAAACAAATTTCAATATAGCTGTATGTAAAAACGAACTTTTTGTGAATAATAAAAGTTGGGGAAAGGCATGCATGATATTAAGAAACAGAATTAGTGACGTGCTCATCATAACAAACAAGAATGCCAACCTGTTACAGAATGCCTGCAATGAATGTAACCAATTCATGACACAATCAATACATTATGTCATCATCCGAAGCTTTATAAAATCCAAGTTTTAAAAGTGTTCGCAAGCACACCGTGCACACACACAGCCACCACACACACGCCACACGCACACACACGCACACACCACACACACACACACACAAAGGGCCACAACACACATGCACGCAACACCCCTACCTTCTCGTAAAACTGAAAACAGCTTTCAGAAGTTCCTGCCCAGCACAAGGTCTGCTTTGCATTAAAAATCATCCATACCCAATCCAGCAGCTTCACTGAGAAAAAAAAAAAAAAAAAAAAAAAAAAGAGAGAAATTATCATTTTGTTTTAACAGCTAACATCAAGCAAGCTCTCTTCAAAATAATTCTATTAGGGACCACACCTACATAAAAAAAATCCAGACTGTATTTTTTTGGTCAGGTCTCACGTGCCATGCTCTGAAAATCACATGATAGGATGATGAAGTGACAATACACACTAAAACACAAAGCTTTGACATGCACAGTTTTCATCTGTACAAAAATATACAGTGTTGTAACTCAGGAACAAACATAAAAATCTGTTGTGTACTCCCCCTGTTTCAATACTGTTAGTAATATTAGTATCTTTCAAAAAGGAAAAAAAAAAGACCTTGGGGAAAAGCATTGCATGCAGGCTGAAAGAGTCTTTTGCAAGCTAACAAGAAAAACACATGCCATCCTGCAGCGAATCAAGGCCACTTTACCACAACAGCCCGGTACCATTCAGCAACTACAACAGATCCAGAACAATTCATCACCAAGACCAATTCAGTAAACAACAGAATCAAGGACACTTTTTCACCACAATCATGCCGAGAACAATTCATAAGACTATCACAGAATCAAGGACACTTTTACCACATCAGCCAGGCAATTCATAAACTCACAGATACTACACTTTGAACAGATTCGAAGGACCACTTTTAAACTATCAACAGCATACATGAGCCCACCAGAACAATTCATAAGACTATCAC
>JADBJO010016910.1:0-39153 GCA_016801955.1 Conus betulinus | reverse complement strand
CAATATGGAAATGATAGCTTACACACTTACTTCTAGAAGACCCTATTTTGGAGACAATGCGGCTTTGTTGCCATATGGTTGCTAATGGAATGAAAAGGAGTTATGTGTGTTTGACTTTCCATGACACCCCAACACACACAAACACGCACATATACTATATACAGATATGTATGATGTCATGTATGATGTCTAGTAGCGCCAAATTTCCACTCTCCCCATGAAAGAGAGAACAGTGCCCTCACGCAGATCCAACCGACACCATTTTGAGGATATGCCACAGACTCCGAAGGGAAGTTAACCAAGGCCGTAGGGTCGAACTGTTCCACGGCTCTTCCTTGCGTTGAGCTCGCATGAGCTGTGTGGTGCCGACTCGGATCTACGGCTGCGAATTCTCGATGACAACAGCGACCAGTTTCCGGATTGGCGCTCCCAGCTTCTGAGGAGGGAGTAGTCACAATTCGGCACATAATTTCTACGTGGTGTACAATCGCAATCAAAAGATGCAAATGGACAATGATACGCACCATTTTCAGCAGCGCAAACAACAGGGAGAATCATCCGGGTTTGCAATGGCGATGCGGCAATGACCCACTCCATAGTACACCTCACCAACAACCAACGTCAATGACCAAAAACCAGGTTCATCAGCAAGGGGCGTCTACAGCTGCTGGAGACCAATGCAGTGAACAACATCTCCTATCCTGAATACTTACCGGAGAGAGTGTGCTTTGTGCTGGGTTTCGTCTCTGACACAATTCCCATGCCTTGAGATGGATGTCGTCAACATAGGGGCCTCTACACACAAAGACACGACAGATGCTTGAGATCATCAGAAGGATCTACAGAAATGCATTGCGACGGATTTTGTGGATGTTTTTCAAAATAGCCTGTCTCTATAAACGTTGTTGAAGATCTGCCAAGGCTGAAACCTGCATCTATGCTTCATCGACCATTCGAAACTCGGTGGCATTCGTCATCGAGATTTCAAACCCATTTGACGCATTCATACAAACATGCTATGAGGCAAATTTCAAAAGTACATGCCTCTTTGCTATGCTCTTAGTGTGCCGGATTTAGCACGAAAGTGGTTGTTCTTGTAATAGGTTCACTAGGCATAGTTCATCATAAAGAGTGGTTTCAGGACTTTTCATGTTATGACTGCCCATAACAAAATGTAAACAACTCGCAAAATACTTGAGCTTGTCTGTCATGATTGGGTCTAGGCGTGTTTGGTCAAAGGCGGAATCACCTCATGAACCGGCATTGAAACTGACAGATGTTGACTTTCAAACTGTGCCTTAAATAGATCAGCTGACTAAAGCACTGACAGACAAAGATCTGGAGCCAGCTGGAGAGAGAAAGGACGTGGGGACAGAGAGAGAAAGAGGGGGTGGGGGTGGGGTGGGGGGGGGGTGGGGGGGAGGGAGGAGGAGAGAGGGAGAGAGAGAGAGAGAGAGAGAGAGAGAGAATGTGAAAGATAACGTTTATTGATGCGCCTGCAATCTGGACTACTGTGGCATTGTTGTTGATTTGACAAGTTGATGCATTAAAGTAATTGATATGTATGGTATGTATGTATGTATGTATGCCCATTTACAACTTCCCACCCGATAGTTGGATGCTTCAACCACCCGGTTGCTTTCCCGTGGTAGAAAATGTATGATCTGCCAAGAACGCTTAGTAGAAAAGAGCCACTTCACAAAGTACAGTAACAGGAGAATCATTCACCATCCAACACCACGTGGACTGTTTACCCCAGCAACATCTATTTACTGTTTTGCAGCAAACGCCCACATAGCCAGTATGCTGGGGAAAACTTAAAGATTTTTTTTTTTTTACCAACGTGGATCAAACATCCAAAAGAACACTGGACTCTAGTAACCAGATATTTCCCCCCAGATTAATCACTCCCTTTATGATCTCTGATGTATAAATATAGAAAATGTTTTTCTCAGAGGACAAGGATTACAGACTTTGATGTGAATCATTCTGAGTTTAATAACAAATCATGTACTACTGTTTACCCTGAAGTGGTCTCAACACGGGTCACCTAGACCTCTTCCCCATTGCCCTCCCTTCCTCCCCACCCTCCCCTTCCTCCCCTTCCCCCCAACCTCCCCTTCCAACCTACCCCCACCTTCATCTCCCTTTGGCCTCTGTCCCCTCTGTATCTTCAACTGTGTACCCTCACTGCCACACCCCTTCATTCAAGCCTTTTAGATCTTCCCTCCCAGGCTGTCGACCACCTTCCTCCCTACCAGTTCCTCCTATAGGACTCCTTTATGCACATAGCTATTGGAGACAACTCCTGCTGGTCTCCCTCTTAACATCCTCCCCCCCCCTCCAATCTTTACAACCCCCCCCCCCCCCTTCACCTTTGTATTGTGTTACCCGAGATTACACCCCCCCCAATCCTTCCCTTATGGGTTTGTGTGCGCACGGTTGCACACACGCACGTGTGCACACAAAACTTCTTCCCTAACCCCCCCCCCCCCCCCCCCCCCTCCCCTCATTCTGATAATTTCTTTCCTGCCCCTAGTCCATCCCCTACCTACATCTTTTCCCCCTTTCCCCCCTCTTCCTACTGAAGTAGGCATGTATGCGGTCAGCCTACTTTAAGATAGTACTATAGCTGTGACTTACTTCATAAATCATATAACCCTTACTCACTTTATACGCACAGTTTGATATTTACAAGAACTACTACACACACACGCAAGATGTATTCGTTTGAAATGTTCATAGGCAATTGAAACTGCAACATGTTTACTGAAAACCAGTATCCCCCCTCACCTCTCTCTGTGCGTGTGTGTGTGTGTGTGTGTGTGTGTGTGTGTGCACGTATGGTTTGAGGGGGGGGGGGGGGGGGGGTATTTTGGGTGTGTGAGTGTTTATGTGTGTAGGTGTTGTGCGAGTGTTGGGGGGATGGGGGAGGTGGGATTGGTTATAGAGCCGGGGTGCAATGTTACGCTGGATCACTTTTGTTTATTGTCAAATTTTGATTTGTTCGCTGTTGGGGGCCTGTGCCAGCCATCTATAATTCACCGAGTACTAATCAAAGAAAGGAGAGTTGAGGATTGTTTGATTTTTCAGTAGAACCAAAATAAGGAGTCTGTGAGGAAGGCCCAGAGTCCAAATGTTGGGAAGAAAAAACTTGCCCCTTTGCTTTTTCATTGTGGGTGGTTGTTTAAATATGTGTGTGTGTATGTATGTATATATATATATATATATTGTGTATGTTCTGAGGCATTCACATTTTAAAGTGCACATGAAATCAAGATTCATCAATCAAGGGAGGCAAGGGGGAAGGTAACTCTTGAACAAAAGGATTTTGTCCTTAAGGTCACCAGAGATATGTGCACATTTTAGCTCCTGGCTACACTCCTACATTTTTTTTTTTAAAAACAACAGTTTAAGACATACCTGATTTTTTTCATCTGGCAGTTAGCAAAACTTTGTAAATGCTGTCCAGAATAGAACCTTACAGTCCACTCCTGTATTTGCCCATGTGACCCATACACACTTTGTGTGGCTTTTTCACTCCCTGTGCTCTTTGCACAGCCTACTTTGTAAGCTTAGCATATAGTTTGGCCACCATAGTTTTTTTTCCATGGGCCAAGTCGTTTAGTGATGCGACTTTGTTCCTTGCTGGACTTTGACAGACAGCCCCAGGAAAGGCGCTGTGTGGTCAGCTGGGCTACAATGGTCAGAACTTGACCATGCGCACTGCTCTGTGTATGTCTTCATGTATAGAGCTTGACCATGTGCACTGCTCTGTGTATGGCTCTCCATGTATAGGGCTTGACCATGTGCACTGCTCCATGTATGTCTCTATGTATAGAGCTTGACCATGTGCACTGCTCTGTGTATGGCTCCATGTATAGAGCTTGACCATGTGCACTGCTCTGTGTATGTCTCCATGTATAGAGCTTGACCATGTTACTGCTCTGTGTATGTCTCCATATATAGAGCTTGACCATGTGTACTGCTCTGTGTATGTCTCCATGTATAGAAATATGCTGAGAGTGCAATACACTATAACCATTTGCATGGTGTATATATGGAGAAAGGGAAATACCCCCCCCCCCCCCCTTTTTTTTTTTCCATTTGTTATTCATCTTTTGTATGCAGGTATATAAATCTATTTTCTATTCACATATACCTACGTTTTGTTTTCCAATGCAAAATAATTGGGTCTTGTTGGTTATAATGGCTTCTTGCATTGTGTGGACAATCTGAAAATGAGTCTCGAGTTTTGTACATGCCCATAAGATGCTGCCCAAACCAGCACTTTATGGTGGGTACCACACAGTAATGGGACTGAATGATTTATCAGGATTCAAAGACTAAACACTGAAACTTAATGCTCCAAAACGCTCACATGAATCTTGGGGACACTGTACCTATCTAGAGTTCATTCCTTCCAGAATACGAATCAGCCAGGGCTTGTTTCAAAGTGAAGATTCAGGTTTTTAAGTAGAATCGTATAAAAAGAATTTTTTTTTGTCATTTTTAAAAGCTATCAAAGGTGTTTCATACATTTCATTCTCAGATAACTGAAAGTGTACAAGACCCCATTTGGCTTTCTTACTCATTGTGCAGTCACAGAAGGGGTCGCCTTAGGAAAGTTGCACATTATTTTTCAAAGCACTCTAAACCACCATTGCCCAGAGAATTTCATTTCCCTCGGTTTCCTTTGTACTGATTAAATTCTGTTGATTGGATATCAGATACCTTTAGTTAAGGAGAAATATAACAGGGATGGATTGGGTGGGAAAAATGGGATTAGCCACTTAGCCCTGACCTCTTCACTTTACCATTTCATGGCATCATCCATGGTGCGTCACTACAATGAAAGAAATGTCAACACTGTCCTCGTATTGTTTTTTCCAGCATCTGTTTGCTGGAACTATAATTTTAACCCCCCCCCCCCCCCCCCCCCTCATGAAAAAAAAAAAAGAAAAGAAGACCTTTAAGAGTGGGCCTAAAGAAAGGAGGACAGCAGGTTCACATTTCAGTTGAACAAAAGGAATGGTCAGAAGGGGGCTTTTCATAAATGCATCATATGAAATAATGTATTTATGAAACAGTGTAAATACATTAAAAAAAAAAGTGCATCATGTTTGCTTCATAAATAGATACATAGCTAAATTATTTATCGCCTCTCTTCAGTCATATGGAGTCACATGAGTATCAGCGCGCGCCAGCCAAGAATAGTCAGTTGGCGCCCAGGCAGGCCAAGGATGGGACAGTGAACATGACAAACAACAACAACATTATTAAAGATCCCATACACAGTAATAATCAAATCAACAAACAGTTGATAACAACAATCAGCGTTTTCAGCATGGATGAGTTAAAGGACGCCATTTTGAAAGCCAACACTCAGCTCCTGGACCAGATGACATTCACTATCAATTTATTCAACATTTGCCAGCTGAGGGTTTTTAAAGGTGTTGTTGGTTCACGGTTTAATCATGTTTGGTGTTCAGGATATTTTCCACAATCTTGGAGAGAGGCGGTTGTTGTTCCTATTCCTAAACCAGGGAAAGATCATTCGGATCCTAACAACTATCGTCCTATAGCTCTTACTGGTTGCTTATGTAAAACTATGGAGAGAATGGTATATTCTCGATTGTTATGGCAGTTAGAATGTCTTGGGGCATTGGATGTTTCCCAGTGTGGATTTCGGAACAACCGCAGTAGTACTGATCACCTGGTTCGATACGAGTCTCTTTTATCAGGAATGCTTTGATTAATGGAGAACATGTAGTTTCTATTCTTTTTGATTTAGAAAAAGCTTATGACACAACATGGAGGTATGGAATTCTTCAGGACTTGAAGGCACTTAATTTCAAAGGTAATTTACCATGTTTATTGCTAATTTTTTGTCTAACAGGCATTTCAGTGTTAGACAGCATTCTACCTTTTCAGATCCTTCTGAGCAGGAGATGGGTGTCCCTCAGGGTAGCATCCTTTCTCTGCTTCTGTTCAATCTCAAGATTAATAATATCGTTCAGTCAGTAAAGTCTGGGATTGATAAGTCATTGTTTGTTGATGATTTCTCTATCTCTGCCAAGGGGAAAACCTTGGCTGCAGCCGAGCGTCAACTTCAGTTGTGTATTAATCGTGTTCAGCAGTGGGTTACTGAAAATGGATTTAAGTTTTCAGCTACAAAGACAGAGTGTATCCATTTCCATAGGAAAAGATCTCAGGTCTTAGAACCAGCTATCAGTCTCAATGGTCAGGTAATTAAAGTTTCCAACACAAGTGAAATTTGGGGGTTATTTTTTATGGTAAGCTTTCCTTTTTGCCTCACATTAAGTACATTAAACAATCTTGCCAGTCAGGTTTGAATGTTTTAAAGGTTATTAGTCACACTGATTGGGGTGCAGACAGGCGAACTTTGTTGTGATTATATTGGGCTTTGGTGAGACCAAAGCTAGATTATGGTTGTGTGGTATATGGACCCCACACGAAAGTCTTATCTCAAAGCTCTTGATCCAATTCATCATCAAGGACTGTGGATTGCTCTGGGAGCATTTCGCACATCTCCAAAAGAGAGTTTGTATGTTGAATCTGGTGAACCCCCTCTTGAGCCAAGGAGATTGTGTCTTTCCATGAATTATTATCTGAAACTGAGGGTTAATCCAAAAACCCTGCCTATGATATTGTCATGAACCCACCTTTTAGAGCCAAATATGACTTAAAGCCAAATGAGATTCCTCCACTGGGTATTCATATTTTGCCCCACTTCGGGGCAGCTGGCATTGACCTTGATGCTGTTGATGATGGTCCATTACAGACTGATGTACCTCCCTGGAAAATAGCCAATCCAGAGATTAATTTATATTTAACTCAATTTCGAAAGGAGGTCACCTCGAGTGCTGCATATAAACAACTTTATCTTGAGCAATGTGAACTTGAGGTTTTACCAAGATTTTTTACAGATGGTTCTAAAAAATGAGAGGGCTGCAGCTGCTGCCACTGTGTGTGATAGCAATTTTCAGGAGCCACCTTGTTAAGATTGCGAGATTGGTCATCTGTTTATACTGCTGAACTGAAGGCTTTAAATCTGGCTCTCAGTGCGGTGTCCAGGTCAGATCAGAACGATTTCCTTATTTTATCGGATTCATTGTCGGCACTGTCGCTTTATATCGACAAGAGAAGTTTCACATCCAGTTTTGGCGGATATTCATGATCTTCAGACTCAGCTTGTCTCTTCCGGAAAGCATATAGTTTTCTGTTGGGTCCCCAGCCACATGGGAATCTATGGTAACTCAGTGGTAGACAAAGCAGCCAAACAAGCTCTCGGTGCAGTCTTTCCAGGAGGCCTGTGCAGTTTTGTTCTTCGTCATAAATCTGGCTCGTATTGTCGTGAGCTGTGGCAGAGTGAATGGTCTAATCAAATTCATAACAAATTGTTTAAAATTTGCCCAGATTTAATCAACCCTTTCCCATCGATAGTACGTAACTGTAAAGAGGAATAGATTTTGTCACGGTTACATATTGGGCACAGCTATATAACGCACAGTTGGATACTCAGAAGGGAAGACCCTCCATGGTGTGTTGCATGTGACAGCTTGTTCAGTGTTAATCATTTTTTGACTGAATGTGCTGATTTGATGTGTATCAGAGAGAAGTTCTTTTCCACCAGTGATTTATCAGTTTCTTTTTCGTGAGATTTCAGTGGATCTTTTTTTTTTTTTTTTGAAAGAGGTAAACTTATAAGTTATAGTGCTTTAATAATGTAGGTGTTGCTGGAGTTGAACAGATAATTGTGCTTTTGTCTTTATAAATTTCAAGCGATGTGTTAATACTAGTGTGGGTATTTGTATCTAGAGACTCAGCAGATATGATAGCTGAGGTCCTGATTTGGCTCCTTGTAGTCCCCTGGACCCTATAAACACTAACTAATCATCAGTGAAGGTTATATACTTGTACAATTTTTGCTTATTTTTAACATAAAATAACCTAGTTTGAGGGGCAAGTACAACATCCTTTTTTCACCCTCACTCGTCGTTCCCTGCTTGCTATGTGGCCACCATCATGCATGTGCATGCGTCGGCCCGGTGCCGGTCAGGATTTGTCCTATTTTTTATGACAAACTCACACACCAGTAGCCCCTAATTTGCCCAAATTTATACTTGACAACAGAGGCGTTATCCAGCTGAGACTGGTAAATCTCATTCCCTTGTGTAGTCAGCAAGAGACTGACAAAAGATCAGCAGAGACTGAACTTTGAAAGTCGGCAGAGACTGACGCAATGGCCGAAGACAGCCTGAGTGGCAAGTGACAGTGGCATTCATGGATCTGCAGTCACTTGACGCAAAAATGTCTGGCCGCTGTATAGACTTGAAGCCATGCTGCAGAGAATCGCTGGCCAAATCCATTCAGGTGAACAACAGCCCAACAGAGCAAGAAAGCGAGCTTTGTCACCCGACAATTCAGATTCAGATGACGTAGAAAAGTGTGACTCTGAAAACCAGCACAAGGGGAAGAAGTTGCATGCAAAAAGCACAAAGTTATTGTCAGAGTCTGAATCTGGAGTGGAGGTAGTTGATGACACGCTCTCAGCAGCCGGCTCTGACGAAGATTTGCTTGGGGAAACAGATGAAGATCTTGATGATGGTGAGGAGACAGCACCACCAGTGTCCTCCTCCCTAGCACAAGTCATCAACAAATGCTTCCAGTCTGGACTGTCAGAGGACAAACTGAAAGACAGGCTTGGTAAGTATCAAAGGCCAGAAAACTGAAGTGCTGATAGTGCCGCGAGTCAACACTGAAATTTGGAAAAGTCTTCCAGCAAAGGCCAGAAGAGCTGATATCAAAAGCTCACATGTGCAAAAAGCACTGACAAAAGCAGCAATAGCCTTGACAGACACACACACAAACAATACTCAGGGCACAACGCAACACTGACTCACAGACGTCCAAGAAAATGAAAACAGCCATTGAAAAGAACACAGACAGTCTTGCCCTCTTGGGACATGCCTCACATCAGCTATCGCTGAAGTCATGACTTCTGTACAGTATGTACTTGGCAAATTTCAGACTTCCTGGGGGAATGTGTTTACAAATATTCTGCATTTAATTGCAAGTGAAGGCAGACCAGTATGCACTGCATTTAGAACATGTTCCAAGTTTGTGTTCAACATGTTGTGTTTGGTGATATTCACCTGTACTGAATCAGATTAAACTGATGTACATGTACTGATGACTGCAATAGGTTTTTGTAATTATGTGAAATGCTGCATAGTCACTAGATGCTCTAAAATCCTAACGTGACTCCGTACGACTGAAGAGAGGCGATAAATATTGAAGAATCAAACTAGACTTATGTAGAAAGGCGACGTTTAATTTGAATTATTTAGAGCCTATCGTAAGGAGGAGGGAGGAGTTACGTGCCCTCCCTATGTATGGCTCTGAATGTTCAAAGTCACCACTATGGTAAGTTTAGTGAACAGTTTGTTCACCCTCCCAAAGTATCTAGTGACTACTCGCAGCTCTAAACACCACTATTCTTGGCTGGCACTCGCCGATACTCACATAACTCCTCCCTCCCATTGTGAATCAGCTTTGATTCGACTCTCATCAGCCCATGATGTGCAGCTGCACATTGCAAAATACAACTGCAGGCATTTCGGGGGAGAGAGAGAGAGAGAGAGAGAGAGAAACTGACAGATAGACAGACGGAGAGAGGGCAAGCTATTTCTCACTACAAACAGCTGTGCAAATCAGTTTTCCAATGATCTTAGAGCGACTACTGGGAGAAGTAACATGTTTATCTGTACAGTGTTTTTCGGAACTGGTGATTTTTACCCATGTTGAGTTCAGGTCTCTGATACTTGGGAGCTATTTTTGCTGATTACATCTTACAGTCTCCTGATCAAGGATAGTCTTGAAAAGTACTGCCTTCTTCACTCATCTGACTCTATGACAAGCAAAATCAAAACTAGTGGCTGTGAAATACCAAGATGATTGTATGCATTAACCACAACCATTTTTTTTTTTTCGTCATTTTTCTCAATGCATGCAAAATATCCCCCTTTATAAAACTCATTATCCATTTTATTCACATTGCATTCTAATCTGCTTGTTTCAGGGAAACATGTCTATATTGTCTTATTCATATTCAATATTTGTCTTACTCATAACATTCTATTTTAGTCTGCTTGCTGCAGGGAAACAGTTCAACATTTGTCTTATTCACAATATTTCATTCTGGTCTGCTTGCTGTGGAAGTACAAATTATTTAGCTGTCTATATACCAACCACAGGCTCTTGATAGTAAAATGCCATCAGCAAAAATCAGCACAAACAATTCTAAAAGGTCAAACTTAGTAACTCGATGAATAAAGAAAAATGTTACAGGTTTACACACGACAATATTGTTTAACCCCACTTGTGCCATTACTACAAACTCTGATAATTTTGCTCTTGATCTTATTTTGTTTTTTTACCTTACATCACAGACTTTTTTTCCTGTAATTATTTGCAAATTTGTTTCTGAACTTCAGCAAGCAGAGTAAATATATGATGACTGTGGAATAAAGTCCTTTTTTTTTTTTTTTTCAAATCCCGCCTGATGTTCTCCAGTTACATTAAGTTTGCTTCAAATCTTACAGAATGAAACACCTCTATAGATATTTACATTAGTACAATGTAAACCAGATGTTCTCCAGTTACATTAAGTTTGCTTCAAATCTTACAGAATGAAATACCTCTAGAGATATCTACATTAACACAATGCAAATCCCGCCTGATGTTCTCCAGTTATATGAAGTTTGTTTCAAACCTTACAGAATGAAATACCTCTATAGATATTCACATTAGCACAATGCCTACATATGGCGGCTACAGCTGTTTTCCTTTCCTTCCGCTTGTCATAGGGCGGAATAGCTCAGCGGTAGAGCGCTTGACTCAACTCAAATCTTGGTGAACCTGGGGTTGCGGGTTCGAACTGCTGCCGCCAGCTGTTTTGGGTACAGGGGGACTTTTCCCTCGGAGTTAACATTGGTTCTGACTACATTTCTCATACAGTTCTTTGAATGAGACTATAAAAAACTAGGTTCCATGTGTGAACACACATAAGACCTTGCACACACCTATAATCCCATCACCAACTTTCAGAAGAGAAGGCCAGTATGGCCCTTGGTGGGGGTGACACGTTACACACAGCATGCACCTTGCATGAGAAATGGAAAAATGAATGAAGGAAGTAAGGAAACTGAGTGACCAATACTGACTGGATGACACAGGAAACGACTGAAAGAACCACCAGCTGGCAGCTCTTCAGTCGGCGCTACCCAGGTAGGCAGCCCGCTATGTACACAAGTGTGGATTTAAAGCACTTAGAGCTTGGTCTCTCTACCCGAGGATAAGCGCTATATAAGTATTCATAATAATAATTGGTGGCACCGGAATCCATGCTAGCACAGGGATTTTACCTTTTTTTCTAATTTACTTTACAACCTATATTTGTGATCAGTGTTGACATTATTTTTAGCATGTTTGAAAAGAAAAAATCAACCACTTTCAGAAGAACATATTTTGAACATGCATTGAGGTTCTGTATCAGGACGATGCATGTATAAATCATGCAAACAAAAAAAAAAAAAAAAACAAAAAAAAAAAAAACCAAAAAAACATCCAAGTGTGATGATCGCTATGACATAGCATGCGGACAAATGGATTCAAAAAGAGCATTCATCCTTTACTCTGCATTCATGGTGCATTTTACAATGAGCTATTGTCCATTTTAACAGAATATCACACAATTTGACACAAACATCAACAAATGTGTCTCGGATCAATCACTCAACACAGAATGTTTTCCCACTACACATTGCCTACACACATCAGTTGCTTTCTGTCATGTATGCAGCCAAAAATATGCAGGAGTTTCAGTTTCCATCAGCCACAGAATGATAATGACAAGTACACACTGTATGAAATTTCCAACATCAGACTGGATCCAGCTTTCAGGACATTGCCCAGATGAGGTCAGCTGCAGCATCCACATCAGCAGTATCACTGCAAACCAAAAAAAAAAGATACCCTAGTATCTGAAACAGCTGACAGCTCTTCGCAAATCATTACATTTGGGCCTCATTTAGAGTAAGAAAATCCATGCTGCATCTTTAGGTCAGAAGTGTCACAAGCCATACCTTGATCCATCACATACACATAGTACAGAGTGCATCAATTAGACCTAGGACAAAGCACAACTTCAGATAAATATATCACATACATTCCTTTAAAACATAAAATTGTAATGTGCATGCCAGTGCTGTTCCTGAAATACTTCAAAATCTCATTTCAAAACTGTTGTTAGTAAAAATTTATAAATAAGAAAAATTGGAGGAGGAAACAAAAAGTGAGACTGTCCTTGCGTTCACCATAGATTTCCATGCCAGCCTGTTACAGAATGAATGGCACTACTCTACTCTATGCCATGACTGAAAACAAGTCATCAAACAATCATACGGGGGCCGGAATAGCTCAGTGGTTGAGCACTGGACTCACAATCTTAGTGTTTGTTAATGAAACATCCTTACACCAAACAATTTCAATATTGCTGTATGTAAAACGAGCATTTTGTGAATAATAAAGTGGGGAAAGGCATGCATATATTAATTAAGAGAGTGTTGGTGACAGTGCTCATTACTAACATGCATGCCAACCTGTAACAGAATGCCTGCAATGAATGTAAACATTCATGACACAATCAATACACATGATGTCATCCGACGCTTTTATCAAAGTTTAAAAGTTTTCTGCACATACACACACACATGCACACACCCCTACCTTCTTGTAAAACTGAAAACAGCTTTCAGAAGTTCCTGCCCAGACAAGGTCTGCTTTTGCATTAAAAATCCATACGCGGATCAGCAGTGTCACTGAAAAAAAAAAAGAGAAAGATTATCATTTTTTTTTTTAAAGCAGCTAACATCAAGCAGAGCTCTCTTCAAATAATTCTATTAGGACCACACCTACAGTAAGAAAATCCAGACTGTATTTTTAAGTCAGAAATCTCACACGCCATCCTCTGAATAATCATATGATAATGATAAATAAAAATGCACATTAAACACAAAGCTTCGACATGTACAGTTTCATTTGTACAAAAATACACAATGTAGAACTCAGAATGAACAGAAAATCTTTGTGTACACCCCATGTTTCAATACTGGTAGTAATATTAGTAGTATCTTTCAAAAAAAAAAAAAAAAAAAAAAAATAAATAAATAAGGGGGGGGGGGGGCATGCATGCAGGCTAAAAGTGTCTATGTCCAAGCTAACAATAAAAACACATGCCAACTGCAACAGAATCAAGGACACTTTGACATGCATCAGCCAGAAACAATGCATAACTATCACATTACTCAATGCAGTGAATGACCAAAACAATTCCTGACATAATCAACACACACGATTATTTTCAAAGTCCTTCACAGCTTCTGTCAAAGTGAACTGGCTACACTACAGTGCTGTAACAACATACATGACCGCAAGGGACCATCCAAAGAAAATCCACACTCTCCCCCTAGATCACAAGTCTCACAAGCCATCTCTTGAGTAATCCTATAAAAATGAAATACAATGCATTAACACAAAACCAAGGACAGGCACAGTTTCATGTATACAGAACAACTAATCCATATACTCTTAACAAACGCAAAATCATGATGTACATCCCAGTGTGTCAATCCTGTCAGTGACAAAAACATGATGTAAATAACACAACTGGGGGGAAAACACATGCATGAGCAGAACAAAACTGTGGAACAACAAAACTGTGGAAAAACACATGCATACAGAGCAGCAGAAGAACAAAACTGTGGAAAACACATGCATACAGAGCAGAAGAACAAAACTGTGGAAAAACACATGCATACAGACAGAGCAGAAGAACAAAACTGTGGAAAAACACATGCATACAGAGCAGAAGAACAAAACTGTGGAAACAAACACGTGCAAACACAGCAGCAGAAGAAATACAGGAAGGAAGTAAAACAGGAAAAAAAAACATACACACACACAGTGGAAGTACAAAACAGGAAAAACACATACAAATAAGAGTAAAAATCACATACACACAGAGCATATGTACAAACAGTTGAGAACCCATCCATACAGAGCAGAAGTGTCATTTTCAGAGCTTACAGTGAAAATGCATGCCACTCTGAAACAGAATGAATGACACTTTTTTATGCAGGGACTAAAAACAATTCATGTGACTTTCACTTTACACAATGCAGTGAAAGATGAAAACAATTCATGATATGATCAATGCAACACAATGCTACCAAAGTCATTATCAGCTTCTGTCTAAGAGAAGAAGAACTTTCTACACCACAGTACTATGACAAAACACATGATCCGCATGTCATCATCTTCTGAAAAACTTTAAACACACACTCTTTCACACACACACACACACACACACACACCTCCTACCCCCTAAACACAAGGCAGTAAAAAGAAGAGGTGCCCATTCTTTGTAAAACTGGATCCAGCTTTCACAAAATGACACTGGCTTGGATGAGGTTTGGTGCTGCATCATAATCAGTCATGGGCAGATTCTCATCATCACTGTAAAAACAAAAACAAGAAAAAAAAATACCTGTCACTTGAAATAGCAAACATCAAACAGAGCTCTTTTAAAAAAAAAAAAAAAAAAAAAAGAAGAAAATTCCAACCTGTATCTTTGTCTAACCTCTGTCTTTAGGTCAGAACTCTAACAAGCTATTCCTTGAACAATTGTATAATGAATGATAATACAGAGCACATCAAACACAAAACTTAGGGCATGTACAACAAAATTGTCCATAATATTCTTTGAGTATAGCTCAGAGTTTGTTAATGAAATATCTTTACACCAAACAATTTCAATATAGCTGTATGTAAAACGAACTTTTTTGTGAATAATAAAGTTGGGGAAAGGCATGCATATATTAAGAAAAAGAGAGTTAGTGACAGTGCTCATTACAAACAAGAATGCCAACCTGTTACAGAATGCCTGCAATGAATGTAAACAATTCATGACATAATCAATACACATGATGTCATCTGAAGCTTTTATCAAAGTTGAAAAGTTTTCTGCACACACACACACACATGCACACACACACACACACACACACACACACACGCACGCACGCACACACCCTACCTTCTTGTAAAACTGAAAACAGCTTTCAGAAGTCCTGCCCAGACAAGGTCTGCTTTTGCATTAAAAATCATCCATACGCAGATCAGCAGCTTCACTGAAAAAAAAAAATAAGAGAAAGATTATCATTTTGTTTTAAACAGCTAACATCAAGCAGAGCTCTCTTCAAATAATTCTATTAGGACCACACCTACAGTAAGAAAATCCAGACTGCATTTTTTTGGTCAGGTCTCACATGCCATCCTCTGAATAATCATATGATATGATGGATACAATACACACTAAAACACAAAGCTTTGACATGCACAGTTTCATCTGTACAAAAATATACAGTGTATAACTCTCGGAACAAACAGAAAATCTTTGTACACCCCCCCATGTTTCATTACTGTTAGTAAACATTAGTATCTTTCAAAAAGGAAAAAAAAAAAACCTTGGGGGAAAAGCATGCATGCAGGCTGAAAGAGTCTTGTGTCAAAGCTAACAAGAAAAACACATGCCAGCCTGCAACACAATCAAGGACCTGCCAGCATCAACCAGGAACAATTCATAAGACTATCAACGGATTCAAGGACACTTTTACATGCATCAGCCAGAAAAATTCATAAGACTATCACATTACTCGATGCAGTGAATGACAAAAACAATTCCTGACATAATCAACACACACAATTATTTTCAAAGCCATTCACAGCTTCTGTCAAAGTGAAGAAACTGGCTACACTAGAGTGCTTTCACAACATATATGACCCCAAGGGACCATATCAGGGCTGTCGCCTCCAGTCAATTCACATTAAACCACACACACACACACACACACACAAATAAATAACAGAGATGTTCTTGAACACAAAAAGACTGCACACCGCAAGGTATTTACTACACATTCACACATACACACTAGGAGATACTCACCAACATCCGTTGCCTTAACTGTTTCACACCTTTTCATCTGTTTTGATGGAGTATCATGTCGCTTACAACTAAGCTGACCATGAGGGCCCACACTAGGGCTATTATCTTGTCAAAGCTCAGCAAAGCTGTTAAAACAAAGCCAACACAACCACATGTAACTTAATTAATAAAAGATTTCCTAAACCATGCTAAATACTTTCACTCTTTTCTTATATAGAATCAATGAAAACACAAATCTCTTTCAGGAAATGAAAATCAGTTCAGGTGGAATATCTCTCTGAACAGTGTTTTCAGTGTCTGCAATAAAGCATGGAGTTGCACCATTGAAACAATGGAATTGAATCTATTATCAATTCTTTACCATCAAAAACATTCTGAATGTACCCTCAACACAACAAGGTCATTCCCAGTAAGGTTGGTCATTTCTTTCATGTAATGACAAGTGAGATTTGTGACCTCGAAGCTAGACTGGACTGGACTGGCCTAGCCTAAATGCTCTATTCAATCAATAACAACTATTTTGCTGTGAGACACTTACCACATCCTGCTGTCCTCATCATCTTTGTACTGCAACATCTTGGCCTGCCTGGATGTCCACTCTGCAAACGCAGTTTATAAATTTGAATTCAACTGCTGCCTGAAACAAATGCAAAACTGTGTACACACACACACAGGGACCATGCTACTTACCAGCAGATCCAAGTCTAACAATGGCTGTCACTCCTGATGTCCTGAAAAACCCTCCGTTCAGTTAATATCATCCCTGTAAACAACATACACATACAGACACACACAGATACACATCTCACCTCCTTTAAAGTCCTCCAATTGGTTCAATGTCTTCTTCAGCAGTCTTGAGACATCTGCACAGAAAAACAGTATATGCCCCAAACACTGTTGCCCTTGCAAATAACATACTCACACACCTCCTCCTCCACCCTTCCTCCCCCCCCCCCCCCCCCCCCCCCCCCATCCCTGTGGCCCCCTCCACTCTCCCTCCTCCTCTCCAGCCTCTTCCCCCCACTCTGTCCTTCCAAGCTGTTTTGTTAAAACTGAACACCTTTGATTGCCGTCAGCCATTTTATCTGAAACATAATTGCACAGTAACACACACACACACACACACACACACACACACACACACACACACACCTGGTCACACAATTTCACATACCTGCACCTTCTTATCTCTACACTCCTCCACTTCTTCCTTCCCTATTCCCAATTCCCCCTCTATCCAGTCTCAACTCACAAGTCATCAACAAATTCTTTTTCTTTTTAATTCACACAACCCTTTAAAATACATCTAAAAAAATACCAGAACCTTTTGTAAAATCTTTCTTCAGTTAATTTCTTAAATCAGATGAAAAATGTTCATCTCTTTCAGAAGTTCAATGATCACATCAAGTGGGACATCTCTGAACAAGGTTTTCATGGAGTCTGCTGTAAAATCAAATGTTTATATGTCTCACATCATGCAAATCCCAACTTTCTAAAAAGAATATGATTTACTGTGAGTGGTACATGACATGGAATGCACCATGGAGCTTCTTCACTTTTTAAAAGATAAGATGGGGTGTAAAAGGAGTGGCCTGTATGCAAATGGAGCCCAGAGCCCTGAAAGCAATGGCAGAAGTGGCAGAGAGGTGTTCAAGCTGGATCTGGTCAAGGAAGAACAAAAGTGAACTTCATAAGGCTTAACTTTCCTACAAATATCAGGTGTCCCAGTGGCTCAGTGGTTAGAGGGTGAGTCATTAAGTGGAAAATAAGCATGTCCAGAGGGTCAAAGGTTCGAATCCCAGCCATGGCTCATCCCAAGATGGGAAAAAAAAAAAGGGGGCATCAGGGACATCCGGAGTCATGAACCGGGTGTGGCCCCAACCCCCCTAGAGTGTCAGGAGATAAGGGCCGAAACACTTGTTTGAAGGGGGCTCTCTTCTGAGGACTCTCTGCTTCCACGCTCTCCACAAGTTTTTTTTCTACCAAATGGCATAAAAGTGTTTCTTCTTTAAAGCCACCCCCGGAACATGGTAAAAACTCTTTCAGGTTTGGATGGATTTTAAATAGTTGGTTACCCATCTTCGAGTTCCATTCCTCTTGCCAGGTCTTCAACATAAGCCAGTGTTTGGGGTTTCCAGCTTCACATCAGACGGGAGTTGACCGTCTTTCCATTACCTTGCAGAGGCAGCTGATCAGAGCTACTGGAAGGTAGTTTGAAGGGTTGGTAAAGTTTTTCCAGGCTTGGGAATCAGAATGATCAGGGTTTTCACCAGGAGGGTGGAAACACCCAGCTTGTGTACAGACAGATATGGTTGTACACTTTAGAAGGGTCTGGACACACAGCTCTCTGGGAGATGTTTCAAAAGCTGATAATGAATATCATCCAGGCCAGGAGCAGATCGCTGTAGGTTTGCAGATCTGATTTCAGTTCATCAATTGAAAGAGGTAGACTGTACACTTCAGAGTTGTCTGAAGTGAAGCTGTATGAAGATTTTTCTCTGAATTGTTTTTTTTTTTTTTTTTTTTTTTTTTTTTCCCAGAAAAACAGCAGATTTACTTGAGGATGCTGATTTCTGTTGAATGGTGGAAGCCAGCAGATTGGCAACAGCTTGTTTGTCAGTTTATCAAAGCATCGGCAAGTTTCAGGTGATGAACTGACGGGTTGGTGTTCTTCCCTTTGATTTGATTTTCTGGATGATGTTCCAGACTTTTTCATGGATATTTTAGATGTCAGCCTGTAGCAGAAGTTCCTCCAAGACTGATGTTTACTGACTTTAAAAGTGTGTCTTGTTTTGGCTCAGAGCTTTTGATGGGCTTGAGCACTGGGAGCTGAAGGTCTTCCGGATACCTGACAATGAGCCCATTTGCGTACTATTGAGATTTGTTGGTGATCAGAATTGAACCAAGGTGTTTTAGGCAGTTGGAGTTTATTGCAAGACATTGGAATTAAGGTTTTTGCACACTTAAAATATTAGTTAGAGATTCTGCTGGGTTTTGATTTTGAAGAATGTCAGTTTCCTGGAGTTCCTTTGAAATTCTGCAGCAAAAAGATTCCTATTAGCCTTCTTATAATCAAAGTGTTGTGGAACAGAGGTGTTTTCAGCTGTTATGGATTTCAAGAGAACTGGGGAAATGGTCACTTCCACGCAGATCGTCATGGACAAACCACTCTTAGTCCAGGACCAGCGAGGGGTCACATATTGACAAATCTAAACATGAAAGAGCACCTGTGACAGAATGGAGGAAAGTTGGGAGGCCCATCATTCAGACAACACAAACCCAATTCTGAAAAGACATCTAAAAGGAGCAGACCTCTGGATAAAGTTCACACTACTCCCAAAGACTATGGCCATTAAAGTTAACTAACAACAAACAAGGGCAAGGAAGTTCTTCAAACAGACTGACATGGTCCAAATGGACAAAGACAGGTCGTAGATATAGCAAGCAAACTGTAAAGATATTTATGGAGAGTGACTCTCATAGCTACCGACTGACAAGGGGTAGTATGAGCAACAGGGCTAACAGCAAAGCCCTGTGGATAAGAGCAATGCCACTGTTAGTCCCAACATGGACAGTTGTGCAGGTTTCAAAAATATTGAAGCCAGAAAGACTGAAGGTTTTTTGGCTTTGAGCGTTTGCTTAAGAGCTACTACCTGAGGTTTAGGTGTACTACACAAAAGCTGCAGCTCCTCAAAGTCTGAGTTTAAAGGATTCCATGAGCGTCGGCCGTGCCATGCGGACACGTTTGACTGAGTGCTCTTCACACACAGTACACGAGTTCACACGCAGGGCAAGGCATTTTCACCTTGCCTTTTTTTTTCACACTGCACCGGCCAAATCTGTTCAACGACTTTGTGCTGCTGTACCATTCAAAAATCTTTTCAATATCTTCTATTTCATTGAAATGAATCGCTCGCTTGGTCTGTATCGTGGCTACTAGTGTGGAGATCGGCATGAACCTCATCTTTGTAAAAGCAAAAAAGACATTCTTGATTCATCCATCAATTGCCCAACAGTTCTGGATTGGCAGGAGAGAGAGCAGCTGGTCACGGGTCATTGGTTGGAGCCCAGCAGGTCAACGGCCTGTGGAGAATCTACCCCACAACAACAGAGGCAATGAACAAGCTGCTTGTAAAAGGTATGGCAGTTAAAGGGGCTGTTCTACAACTTTCCAACAACACCCCCCTTCATTTTAAAGGGTAGCTCCCGGGAGGAAAAACCTGGACGAAAGTGTGGATTGATAATGTCCCAATATCTGTTGCTGATGCTGAAATAGAGCACTCCTTAGTGCAAGTAGGCTGTGAACTTTGTTCTTCCATCAAATCTAAGAGCCAGAGACGCCGATCACAAGATCACAAGATTCTTAACAGGGTGTAGATTTGTTTACATAACTGTCCCTGCTGTTCCACTTGAATAAACCCTCAAGGTAAGCTTCTTCACTGCTAAAATTTTTCATCAAGAACAGCCAAAGATGTTAAGAAACCCCATACACTTGTTCAAATTGCCTTGGACAGGGACACCACGCATCAGGGTGTCAAAAGGACATTGTGTGCTGTGCCTGTAAGCAATCAGATCACAAGTGGGTTGATACTGTTTGTGAGTTTTCTCCTGTTAAAGTGACTGCGGCGGCAGACGGGGAGAACACAAATGCTGAGGGACAGCAGCCATCTGAGACTGAGCCAGAGCAGGCCAGCGACAGCCTAAGCTGTAGACAGGACTGACCACTCAGAGTCAGGCCAGGAGAGATTCAGTCCACGCTCAGCTCATCCCTAAAAATCAATCTCCTCGTCACAAGTCAGAAACCCCCCCCGAACACCGTTGCTCAAGGGAAGGCTCCAAGCCCCAAGGCAGAGGGGAAGGGTAAGCAACAAAAAAATGGATAGTGCACAGTCCAACTGTCACAGTCCTCTGGTGTGCTCCCCTGAGGTAGGTGACACAGGTGGTTTGTAGACCTTACTTCATCGGACTGCCCTCTTACTGACAACCTGGACCTCCTCAATGGACAGTGATTTGAACTGTGAAAATACCGCATATCTTACTGTACACAGATGAGCCCACAATCTATCATCCTATGGATAAGTTACACATATGCATATGCTCTTCAAATATTAGAGGTTTAAAAAACAAAATGAAAAGAAACACGGTATTTCATTATCTGAAAAGGCAAAAGTTTAATATTGCTTGTTTACAGGTAGCTCACATAACTGAAAATGGTGTATCAATGTGAGAGAAATAGTGGGGTGGCATAATCTTTTATAATGTGGGCACAAACAGTCAGGAGGAATCATTTTTTTAATTTCTAAACATTTTCAGGGGAAAGTACACTTGGAGTTAGTGGTTGAGAGAATGTTAAAGATATTAGTAGAAAATGACTATTAAAAATTCAAACTTTTAAATGTTTATGCCCCCAACAATACCAAGGTCAAGTTAATGCTTTTTTTGAAATTGCAAGAAGCGTTTAACACACTCGGTAAGCAAAACTTAATATTTTTTGGTGATTTCAACTGTGTTGTGAACAATGAAATGGATATCATATCAGGTTTATTCTGCAGCGAGGCAGAAGTGAAACAATTTAATAATATAATAAAAAAAAAACACTTTCTGACGTGCGGAGAACATTTCATACTGATAAGAAAGAATTTTCATTGTGCAGAACCAATCCGCTTGTTGCTTGCTGATTAGACTATTGTTTTCTTTCAGAAGAAATCCAAACTCACTGTGTTTCATGTGAACTGCTAACCATTGCCCTTTCTGATCATCTCTCTCAGAAACGCATCCATTCAGTGGATGAAACTAGACTGTGTGGTCCCACTCTTCCCAACTGAGTCCGCAGCAAACTCAACTCTGGGTAGGAGCCGGTCGGGGGCAGAAAAAAACCACATGATTCTGATGGGATTCGAACCCACGACCCCAGCCGGGAGTCCACGACGCTAACCACTTCCCCACGGTGGCTGCTCTGCACTGCATTTCCCTCCACACCCACCCCAGTTACCACCAACACATACTCAGAAACTAACAGAATAAACATGGGAAAGTGTGTATGTGTGTGTGTAAGACAGAGCTTAGGAAACTTCACTGTACCTGAACAAATTGAGTCCGGTATACCAGTTGTCCATGTAGAGGTGATATCCTTGCTCCAAAAGAGGACCCATCATGTACACTACTACAATCTTTTCGGACATCGGTCAATCGCAGGCGTCTTCTGGGATCAGGTTGTTGATGTTAAAGGCCGGGTCCTGGGCACCTAAAATAAATCATAATTGTGCATGTAAATAAATCATATGAATATGTGTAATTGTGCACTGGTCAGTGAAGACTGTGAATGTGTGTGTGTGTGTGTGTGTGTGTGTGTGTGTGTGTGTGTGTGTGTGTGTGTGTGCCTCACTATGTGTGTGCATGAGAGACTGACTGGGATTTTTTGTGTGTTTTTTTTTTTTTTTTTGGGGGGAGGGGGCACTGAAAAAAAAAACTTTCACAAGATTTTGAATGGATGGTCAAAAATTCAGAAAGCAAATAAATAGCATTAGAGAAAAGGGAATATTGAAAAAAGGAAAATGTTTGTAACTGAATACATGTGGAACTGATACATGAATCCAGAGTCTTCACATTGGTGAACAAATTTCACAAGACATACGCTATGTGTGGATATGTGTGTGTGTGTGCATGTGTGTGAACTCTGTGTGTGTGTGTGTGTGTGTGTGTGTGTGTGTGTGTGTGTGTGTGTTTAGTGATTTGTGTGTGTGTGTAATGTGCATGCATGTATGTGTGTGTGTACATATACATATTTGTATGTATGTATATGTGTATGTGTGTATGCGTGAGAGAGAGAGAGAGAGAGAGAGAGAGAGAGAGAGAGAGAGAGAGAGAGAGAGAGAGAGAGGTTATTATACATTTTTTTTACTGATATAAAAGAAGAAAAGTTTCACTAGATATAGAATGGAGAGATGAAAAACAGCACAACGCAAATATACAGCAGAAGAGAAGGGGGAATATTGAAAAAAATGAAGAATGCACATATGTGAATATATGTGGAATCGGTAGGTATACCCCTGAGTCTTCACAGAGGTGAAAAATCTTTTCACCCAACCTGGCTCTCTTCAGGGGGATGTATTGCCTGAAGACAAGCGCACCTTTCCACAGTAGTAGGGACTCATCAATTGCAAGATGCCTTAAAACATATGAGCAATGGCTCCGCCCCTGGCAGTGATGGACTGACCACGATATGACCAGATCACTGGAAATATCAACTTCTTTTCAGGAAATATCTGGTCTCAAATTAAATAAGTTAAAACGAAGGCAGTAGAAATGGGAAGACAGAGAAAAGAACAAAACTGGCCATTCACTACAGTACAGAAAACACAAGTTCTTGGCATTTATTTTGAAACAAAAAAAAAAAAAATAGCAAGAAATATAGAAGATAACTGGAAATAAAACTGAATGAATTCAAGAATCAATTAAAAAAAAAAAAAAAGAAAAAAAAAAGTGGCAAACGAGGGGTCTCAGTGTCCAGGGTAAGGTCATTGTGATAAAGACCTTTTTGATCGGCCAGTTGGTCTATGTTATGCAATCTGCTGGCATCCCAAAAATGGTCTTAATTATGCAATCTGCTGGCATCCCAAAAATGGTCTTAAATAAAATGAACACAATGTTGTATAAATTTCTGTGGCAGAAAATGGTCTTAAATAAAATGAACACAATGCTGTAACTGTGGCAGAAAATGGTCTTAAATAAAATGAACAATGTTGTATAAAGTGGCATAAAAGGTTTGGCAACAAAAAGCATCTGAAAAGGTTAAAAGACCAACAATGGAATCTGATATGATGGAAGCATGATCAACATAATTCAATTCAGAAACATTTGTGTTTGCAGTGGATTGGGGAACTGTAGAACAGTGAAGTTCATGAAAACTGAAGTTCATACCCATGTGGCATTTCCAAAAGATTGCCTGTGGATCTGGTGTTTTTCATTTAAATGCTAGGTCCAAAGAAATGAAAGTCCTTGATAGGATAAACAATGAGTTCTGGAGAAGCCTTTCGGTAACCTATCTCAACAGCAAAAAACAGTGTTACAGGGCCTAATGAAATCAACTGTAATAATTTTCCATTCTCAGCTCCTGCTCAACAATTCTATGATTAAGAACAAAAAGAAAGTTATTTTCTTTCAAAACTGGAAAAAAAAAAAAAATGTATCGATCAAATGAAAAACATCATCCATTACAATGAAAAGAGACTGTTGTCTCTGGAAGAAGTACAAAATATAATCAGTTTAAAACAAGGCAAACATTTTGTTTGAGTATAACACTCTGTCAACTCAATCCCTCAGTGGGTGCAGTGGATAGAGCGCGGTGAACCTGAAACATCCCCACTCCCTTGTGATGCAAAGGACTTTGATTTAAAACCAAAAAGTATTAAACAGCATTTATTAAGGAAGATTTTTTACATAGAAAATTTGGATATGAATTAGACAAATCAGCATAGTCCATAGCTAAAGAAGCTACCAAAAGACACAAGATTTCCTACACTGCAAACTCAAACTAACAGATGTTAGATACTTATCTTGGTTACATATGCATTTATTATGGATAAACTTTATTCTCTTTGCTTGTTTGTTTGCTTGCTTGTTTGTTTGTCCTATTACTGCTATGGTTTAAGTATATGGTGACATAACTATGCACGAGTTTTATATGCTTGTCGCTCTGGTTGTCTCTCTGAAACATTCTCCCTCTCTCTCTCTCTCTCCTCACACACACACACACACACACACACACACACACACACACACACTGTATCTCCCCAACCCTCTCTGTCTGTTTGTCACTCTGTCTGCCTGCGTGTCTGTCTGTCCCCCCCCCCCCCCCCCCCCCTCTATCTTTCTCCCTCCCTTTCTATCTGTGTCTCCTTTCATTATCCACAAGTCTGTTGCACTATACTGCAGTGTATGTTCTAGTACTTACATACCTCGTCATATAAGAACCTACTCAGTTTACAATTCGAAAAAAATTCAGGCGAAAAAAATGTCAGGCGACATGTATGAAAATGACTTGGGGGGGGGGGGGGGGGGGGGGGGGGGGAAAGAAAAGGAAGAAAAATTAAGTCTTTTTTTTTTTTTTTTGTTCTCTTTGTAGGATATGCAGCACATTATGAGAGAGAGCGTCACTATACCACACTTTAGAACATGTACAAACCCAGACACTTTGTATCAAACAGCAAAACATTAAAATCAGCAAAAAATGTCCATTTGTAAGAGAAGAACAGACAGACTATGCATGGCGTGTGAGAGATCGGCTTATGAAAAAAAAAAAAAAAAAAAAAGAAAAAAAAAAGACAGTGGTCATAAAAAACAGCTACTAAAAAAAGCTAGTTGTGGAAATAGTGTTTTTTTTTTTCTTTTTTTTTTTTTTTTTTTTTTTTGGATGAAGAGGACAGTGTAAAGTGCCAAAAAAAAAAGAGGTGGATTTCGGCCGTAGGAAAAAAAGAACAGAAAAATATAATAAATTACGCCTTAGGTGATCCAAAATTTGCTTTGAAGATGGACAGCTTTGTTTCGTTCACCAGACCCTTTGTTCATCAGACCTGCAGACAGACTTGCCTGCAGGTGCAGACGGCTTGGATTTTGGAGGCGGTGGAGGTCGCCTTTTTAGTGCCTGCACTTGGTTGGACTCTCTCTGTCCAATGCCTGCAGTCATCTTGAGATACCTGCACAGAAAACACAATCAACAGAGAAATCCAACGACAATGTTATCCCTGTAAATACCAAACACACACATATGCGCATACACACACACACACACATGCATTCATACACACACACACACACACCCATCACCTCATCTCCAACCCTTCAAGTGGTCCATTGTCTTCTTCAGCAGTCCTGCAACATCTGCACAGAAAACACACCGAGTTAGTATATGCCCCCTAAATGTTGCCCCTGTCAATAACACACACACACACACACACACACACACACACCCTTCCCCTTCCCTTCCCCTCCCTCCTTCTTCTTCTTCCTTCTCTCCTATCTCCCCCTCCCCCCCCCCCCCCCCCCCCCCCCCCCCCCCCCCCCTCCCTTTCCCTTCTTCCCTAACACCTCCCTCGTCTCCCCATCCACTTCTATCCTTCTCTACCTCCTCGAAAAAAAACACATGCACACACTCATCTCACATTCAGCTCTCCTCTCTGTCTACTGTCTGTTGTCATCCTGAGACACCTACATAGAACACACAACAAAGGTAATGCAGAAACCCAACAATAATGTTATCTCTGTAAATAACACACACACACACACACACACACACACACACACACACACACACACACACACACACACACACACACACTACCCCCTAAAAAAGAATTTCAGTAGCACTGATTTCAAATTTCAGTAGCACGGACTCAAAATCAGTAGCATTCATTTTTTTCTTTTGAAACAGTTTGTGGAAAGAGTTGGTCAGGGTGTCATAATCAGCTCAACCTATGCACAGAGTAAGACAAAACTTCACCGCCATGTTTTAATTACAGAAAATGCACTGTCACAAATCACGCACTTTGCTTTTGAATCGTCAGAGTCTAATTTCACAATGACGGGAAATTTGCCACTGTATTTGATGCTGGTTCATTGGCATCACACCAGTTGGCACATCCATTTGCTTTCTCTTTGTATCAGAAGTCATGTTTCTCAAGACTTCAATTATTTGCGATATCCGGTTCAGTACTTCCGCTTTCAAAATCATCGTTTGCTTGAATAACTGAGTTTAACGTTCCTCTATAGCAGAAGCCGTTGGAGACATACGCTACTCGTCTGCTTGATGAAGACAGGGCTTTACGTCCCTTTTACCATTCAGTGTTCTGCTTCTGCTTTCAAAAGTATCGTCTGCTTCAACTCGCGATTGTTTCAAGTAAATTTTGTTGAAAAAATCTTTTTTACTGTAATGAAAAATAAATTTCCATAATTGCCGTAGCTACTTCGTTTTTTTTTTTTTGTTAATTGCCATAGAAAATACAGAATTTCCGTAGGGGTAGGCATGTACACACACACACACACACACACACACACACACACACACACACATCATCTCATCACACGCCCTCCAAATAGTCCTAGATCCTCGTCAGCAGTCTTGCAACACCTGCACAGAAAACAGAATGAGTTAGTATATATCCCCAACAATGTTGCCCCTGTGAATAACACACTCACACACACACACCCCCCCCCCCCCCCCCCCCCCCCTCCCCTCCCCTCCCCCCCCCCCCCCCCCCCCCCCCCCACCCCCCCCCCCCCCCCCCACCCCCCCCCCCCCCCCCCACCCCCCCCCCCCAGGCTCCCCCCCCCCCCCCCCCCCCCCCCCCCCCCACCCATCCCCCCACCCCACCCCCATTCCCCATCCCTCCTTGCCCCTCCCCCTGTTCTTCCATGCTGTGTTGTTGAAATGAATTAAAGAACTTCAACTGCTGCTGTCAGCCTTTTTATCTGAATTGTAAGAAACACAAACACACACACACACACACACACACACACACAAGTGTGCACAGAGTACTCCCACAGGGCTCTCTATACTGCCCGATTCTTCAGCTGTGCTGTGTACAGAGTACTCTCACTGGGCTCTCCTAATTGCCTGATTCTTCAGCTGTGCTGTGCACAGAGTACTCTCACAGGGCTCTCTATACTGCCTGATTCTTCAGCTGTGCTGTGCACAGAGTACTCTCACAGGGCTCTCTATACTGCCTGATTCTTCAGCTGTGCTGTGCACAGAGTACTCTCACTGGGCTCTCCTAATTGCCTGATTTCAGCTGTGTGCTGTGCACAGAGTACTCTCAGTGGGCTCTCTATACTGCCTGATTCTTCAGCTGTGCTGTGCACAGAGTACTCTCACAGGGCTCTCTATACTGCCTGATTCTTCAGCTGTGCTGTGCACAGAGTACTCTCACTGGGCCTGATTCTTCAGCTGTGCTGTATACTGCCTGATTCTTCAGCTGTGCTGTGCACAGAGTATTCTCACACAGGGCTCTCTATACTGCCTGATTCTTCAGCTGTGCTGTGCACAGAGTACTCTCACTGGGCTCTCCTAATTGCCTGATTCTTCAGCTGTGCTGTGCACAGAGTACTCTCACTGGGCTCTATATACAGCTGATTCTTCAGCTGTGCTGTGCACAGAGTACTCTCACAGGCTCTCTATACTGCCTGATTCTTCAGCTGTGCTGTGCACAGAGTACTCTCACTGGGGCTATATACTCTCTATATGCCTGATTCTGCCTGATTCTTCAGCTGTGCTGTGCACAGAGTACTCTCTCACTGAGCTCTCTGTGCTGTGCACAGAGTATTCTCAGCTTCAGCTGCTGTGCACAGAGTATTCTCACGAGCCCTCTTCATTGCCCGATTCTCAGCTGTGCTGCTCAGAGTACTCTCACTGGCTCTCCTAATTGCCTGATTCTTCAGCTGTGCTGTGCACAGAGTACTCTCACTGAGCTCTCTATACTGTGCTGATTCTTCAGCTGTGCTGTGCACAGCTGTGCTGTGCAGTACTCTCACTGAGCTCTCTATACTGCCTGATTCTTCAGCTGTGCTGTGCACAAGTACTCTCACTGGGGCTCTCCTACTTGCTTTCCTCAGCTATGCTGTGCACAGAGTACTCTCACTGAGCTGTCTTAACTGCCTGACTCTCCAGCTGTGCTGTGATAGCAACATGGCGATTACCACTGAGAACACACAATGATGTTTTCACCATTATAAGCACCTCATCTTGTCTCCCATGCCACCCCCCCCCCCCCCCCCCCCCCCCCCAGCCTTCCCATGCCCTCCGACACACATACACACACCTTTTTTCTGCAAACTGCAGAAACTCCCCCCATACCTTCACCTGTCAATCCCTAACCTTTCCCTCCCCTCCCTCCCTCCCTCCCCCCCCCCCCCAGCTCCTTCAAAATCTAGTATCTAGCAGGTGATACGCCCCAGTGGTGCTGTGAAAGACCGAAGAAAGTGAAGTCATTTCCAAAGCCACACTTCAAAGTCATCAGCCTACAGACTGGATGCATTCTCTGGTCACAATTGATAAACGCAACAGTAAGCTCAGAATCTGCCTGGACACATGAGCTTTGCATCAAGCAGGAGAGCATTCATACCATCCAGTGCTGCACTCAATGAGGCCCTCTCCAAAATGGCAGCAGCAAGGTACTTTAGTAAGCTGCATGTGCGATCTGGGTACTGGTAAGACGAAAAGTCTTCTACCTCACCCACCAGAAAAAGTGTGTTAACAAGCAACCAATTCTTTTTTTTTTTTTTTTTTTTGTTTTTTTCAATGTTTTAATTTTTTTTTTTTCATTTTTTTACATTTTATAAGTTTTTGTTTTGTTTTTTTTAAATTCTCTTTAGATTTTTTTTTTTTTTTTTTTTTTTTTTTTTTTTTTATAAACTACACACAATGACACGGACATGACAGAAGACAACACTTTCAAAACTTTCTAATCAATACAGGAAACTTTTTTTTTTTTTATTTATTTGTCATTTTTTTTCTTCATTTTTATATTTTGTAAGTTTTTTTTTAAATTTTTCTAAATTCTCTTTAGTTTTTTTTTTTTTTTTTTTTTTTTTTTTTAGACTACACACAAACTGACACAGACATGACATTAAGACAACACTTCCATAACTTCCTAATTAACATAGGAAACTTTTTTTCTCAACACAAAAAAATCAAATATGACATCGCCTTTCTAGTGGACAAGAAACAATAAACTAAGTATAAATCTCGCATCATCGCACTCGCATAAATGCAAGTTGAAGGCTGGCTGCCAATCTAACAAAACACAGGGGGCAGTAACCCCTACCCCACATATACACATACTCTTCTGATGACATCACAGCCAAGCTCTTCAGGCAGTTGGACTTTCTGAACATTTACTAAGAAAGTGACAAACCAGATGCTGAGCATGGAATTTTTAAAAAATGAAAAGAAAACAAAAAAACAGATTCTGCTGAGCANCTCTTCATTGCCCGATCAGCTGTGCTGTGCACAGAGTACTCTCACTGAGCTCTCTATACTGCCTGATTCTTCAGCTGTGCTGTGCACAAGTACTCTCACTGGGCTCTCCTACTGCCTTGATTCCTCAGCTATGCTGTGCACAGAGTACTCTCACTGAGCTGTCTTGAAGCTGCTGTGCACAGAGTACTCTCCAGCTGTGCTGCTGTGCTGTGATAGCAACATGGCGATTACCACTGAGAACACACAATGATGTTTTTTCACCATTATAAGCACCTCATCTTGTCTCCCATGCCACCCCCCCCCCCCCCAGCCAGCCTTCCCATGCCCTCCGACACACATACACACCTTTTTCTGCAAACTGCAGAAACTCCCCATACCTTCACCTGTCAATCCCTAACCTTTCCCTCCCTCCCTCCCTCCTCCCCTCCCCCCAGCTCCTTCAAAATCTAGTATCTAGCGGGTGATACGCCCCAGTGGTGCTGTGAAAGACCGAAGAAAGTGAAGTCATTTCCAAAGCCACACTTCAAAGTCATCAGCCTACAGACTGGATGCATTCTCTGGTCACAATTGATAAACGCAACAGTAAGCTCAGAATCTGCCTGGACACATGAGCTTTGCATCAAGCAGGAGAGCATTCATACCATCCAGTGCCTGCACTCAATGAGGCCCTCTCCAAATGGCAGCAGCGAGGTACTTTAGTAAGCTGCATGTGCGATCTGGGTACTGGTAAGACGAAAAGTCTTCCTACCTCACCACCAGAAAAAAGTGTTAACAAGCAACCAATTTTTTTTTTTTTTTTTTTTTTCAATGTTTTAATTTTTTTTTTCATTTTTACATTTTATAAGTTTTTGTTTTGTTTTTTTAATTTCTCTTTAGATTTTTTTTTTTTTTTTTTTTTTTTTTTTTTTTAAAACTACACACAATGACACGGACATGAAGAAGAAGACAACACTTTCAAAACTTTCTAATCAATACAGGAAACTTTTTTTTTTCTTATTTGTCATTTTTTTTTTTTTTCATTTTATATTTTTTGTAAGTTTTTTTTTAATTTTTCTAAATTCTCTTTAGTTTTTTTTTTTTTTTTTTTGTTTTTTATAGACTACACACAAACTGACACAGACATGACATTAAGACAACACTTCCAGAACTTCCTAATTAACATAGGAAACTTTTTTCTCAACACAAAAAATCAAATATGACATCGCCTTTCTAGTGGACAAGAAACAATAAACTAAGTATAAATCTCGCATCATCATCGCACTCGCATAAATGCAAGTTGAGGCTGGCTGCCAATCTAACAAAAACACGAGGCAGGGGGCAGTAACCCCTACCCACATATACACACACTCTTCTGATGACATCACAGCCAAGCTCTTCAGGCAGTTGGACTTTCTGAACATTTACTAAGAAAGTGACAAACCAGATGCTGAGCATGGAATTTTTAAAAAATGAAAAGAAAACAAAAAAAAAAAAAGATTCTGCTGAGCAGCATTCAAGTATCATTATCATACTAAAGATAATTTGTGTGTGTGTGTGTGTGTGTGTGTGTGTGTGTGTGTGTGTGTGTGTGTGTGTGTGTGTGTGTGTGTGTGTGTGTGTGTGTGTGTGTGTTGCCAAACAGGTTGAAAAGATACATTCTGCTGGTATAAATCTGAGAGAGAGAGAGAGAGAGAGAGAGAGAGAGAGAGAGAGAGAGAGAGAGAGAGAGAGAGAGAGAGAGAGAGATGTTTTAAGCCACACTGAATGGACAGTCAGGGACAGAGAAAAACCAACAAGTGGCACTTTTTGATAAAATAGCTGCCCAAATGAAGGTGATGGGTGTCCAACTATATTGTGGTTTTTTTTGGTTTATCAGAGTTTTGGTATCCAACTACTGAGATTTTTGGTTTATCAGATTCTTACTTTTTTTTAAAACTAATGCTTTTGTTTGTTGTTAATGACTCAGGTAAAGGGATGCAACCAAGAATCAAAGTGAATCAAAGGCAAAGGGTTCAGATGGAATAGTTGAAGAGAAAACAATAGAACCATAACTGAGAACAAAACAGTTATATGGGAAAGCAAGAGTTCAGATTTTTTTTTTTTTTTTTCAAAAACAGGAAAGAAAGAGTGAAAAGGGTAAAAATGAAAATAAATGCAAATGACAGGCATGATTTTTCTTCTCTCTTTAAAAAAAAAAAAAAAAAATGGAAAAGATGAGAAAACAGAAGTAGTGTGAATCAGGGAAGGCGACTGAAAGGGGGTGTGCCACTGCAGGGCAGAAAGAGTTAACGACAATGGGAAGACAACATTATGAAGAACAGTGGGGGTATACTAATACTATGGCCGTGGAATAACGAAAGTGGACGCATAGGGGTTGGGTAAGTGATGGTGGTTGGGGTGAAATGTAACATACGTTCAGTAGATTAACTGCAGGGCAGTAAAAATGAGTTAGTTACAATGGAAAGACAACATTATGAAGAACAGGGGGTGGACGCATAGGGGGTTGGGGGTGACAAGTGATGGTGGTTGGGGTAAAAATGTAATACACATTCAGTGGATTAAAAAAGTCAAAATGCAAAGAAAGGAAGTAATAAGAATTAGTAGCCAGGGTCAGATGTCGACGTGCAGAGGTGGGTCTGGGAAGGAAAGGTGCATCCTCAAAATCCATACCCTGTGGAAGGGAAACAAAACCTTGGCAGCTGGAGTCAGAAAATCAGAAAAAAGAGAGAGCGGAAAGAGACTGGCGACAAGTGTGACAAGTGAAGCGAGAACAGGATTAGCAGAGGGTCAGGATGAATGGTCAGACTGGAATGTGGATTTCAAAAACAAAAAACAGCTGAGGACAATGCAAGAAATGGAGATTGGACAGGTGTGAAACAGATGTCTGCCAAATGAGGGTTAAAACTATAGCAAAGAAGTGGAAATGTGAGTGGAATCTGAATCTGGGAAAAGACCAGAAGGGGCAGGGGGGGGGGGGGGGGGGGGGGGGGGGGGAGACGAGACAGGCAAGACAACAAAGTCAAGTCTGGGAAGGTGAGAAGGAAAGCAGAATAGATTCCAAGAACAGGAGTACTCAGATGAAGAGTGGAAACATTAACAGTGGTTTTGGAACAACTATGTATGTACACACATCTCATCCATGAAATGGTTTTGCTGAACAAGTTGCAAGTCAGAATAACATAGTCAGAGGGAGTGTACATGGTCACAAGATCAGAAAAATAAGGTGCAGTGCCAACATGTGGTGTGCCTTGTGTATTCAGAGCATGTTCAGTGTGAGACAGACAGACAGATAAAAAGTGTGTGCGTGTGTGTGTGTGTGTGTGTGTGTGTGTGTGTGTGTGTGTGTGTGTGTGAGAGTGAGTGAGGGAGCAAGGGAGCGTGGGAGCGTGCATGCATGCGTGCTTGTGTGGGCGTGTGTGTGTGTATGTGTGTGTGTACATCTGTGTGTATACTATTTTATAAACGAGATTCTAGAACCCATCAGGAATAATAAGTTAAACTAAAGACAGAAAGAAAGAAAGAAAAAAAACATCAACACATTTTCTAAAATATGAATTGAAAGAAAGTATTAGAGGAATCTTTACTTACATAAAGGTTTAACAATCAAATATGTTTCATGTCCACTAGAAAAGTGATGAACATTTAATACATAGAAGCCACATACACAGAAACCCAATAACGTCACTTGAAAAAAGAGCAAATACAGAATTTAAATGTACAAAATTTAAATGTGGTGCTGCCGGTCTCCCTGAGCTAACCTTAACTACCTACCATGACCTATCCCTACCTGACCCTAATATTCAACCTATACCTAATGCCCAGGCCATTTCCTACACAATGCGGATTCAAATTTCAATCTAATAGTTGCTGCTGGTCATTAATACACATATCTACTTTTTTCAGGCTATTCTATAGCAAAAGTTTCCCTTTCTTTTTCATCGGTACTTTGATCTTATCAGCACCAAACTCATAAATAGGAATTTTTCAATACATCAAATTATAATTATTGCATCAAGACTATTACGCAGCAACAAAAATTTACAATACTAGCGCTCCTAAAAGTATTACTGCTGTGCCCATCAAAATAAAGAGACAAAACACTACAGAACTGAATATATAATAAGAACAAGGTTAATACAGCAACACCATCAATACAAAACATACTTTAAAGACTAAATCTTTTTCTCTACACAAACTATCTACTCCCATCCCTTTAAAGTTAACTACGCTATGAACTGTTAGATTTCCCCTTTGTTCACTATACCCTCTACATGACAACTCTTAACCCTGGCCTTATCTCTGACCTACATCAAACCCCAACCATCACATCTGCACAAGACTTTCTTCTTTTTGGCCACCTCAGGAACATGGCAGATGTTGTAGCCTGAAACAGGAGGCGACGATTAACGCCGGGCCCTCCTCCTCCTGTTCCGTTCCTGGCGCCTTAAATAGGCGTCTGTTCTGAAATCGACAGACTGGTACCGGTCAGGGGGCCTTCTGACACGGCCCGAGCGGCGCAACAGCGGCTCTCTACTGCCGGAGCAGGCTGGTCTTGCCTAGGCCCCTGTGGTTGGGCCTGTGGAGGGGGCTGTTGGGCTGCCCCCCCCCTACACAGCCACGGGTGTGTGCTGGTGGGGCCTGTGGAGGGGGCTGATGGACTGCCCCCTGGACCACAACCACCGGTGGTGCTGGTGGGGCCTGTGGAGGGGGCTGATGGACTGCCCCCTGGACCACAACCACCGGTGGTGCTGGTGGGGCCTGTGGAGGGGGCTGATGGACTGCCCCCTGGACCACAACCACCGGTGGTGCTGGTGTGGGCCTGTGGAGGGGGCTGATGGACTGCCCCCCCCTGGACCACAACCACCGGTGGTGCTGGTGGGGCCTGTGGAGGGGGCTGATGGACTGCCCCCTGGACCACAACAACCACCGGTGGTGCTGGTGGGGCCTGTGGAGGGGGGGGATGATGGACTGCCCCCTGGACCACAACCACCGTGTGCTGGTGGGGCCTGTGGAGGGGGCTGATGGACTGCCCCTGGGACACAACCACCGGTGGTACTGGTTGCACCTGTGGAGGGGGCTGATGGACTGCCCCCTGGACCACAACCACCGGTGGTGCTGGTGGAGCCTGTGGAGGGGGCTGATGGACTGCCCCTGGACCACAACCACCGGTGGTGCTGGTGGAGCCTGTGGAGGGGGCTGATGGACTGCCCCCTGGACCACAACCACCGGTGGTGCTGGTGGTGTGGAGGGGGCTGATGGACTGCCCCCTGGACCACAACCACCGGTGGTACTGGTTGCACCTGTGGAGGGGGCTGATGGTCTGCCCCTCATCCACAACCACAGGTGGTGTAGGTGCATCTTCTGCAGGTGGGGACTGATGACCTAACTCTCCCACATCCTGCCCTAACACTGCCACCCCCCCCCCCTCCCTATCTTGCCCTGCATCTGTCACACCCTCTACATCTACCACCCCCCCCCCCTCCCTCCCCTCCCTCCTGCATCTTCTTCCTCCCTCTCTTCCCACTCCTCTGCCACCTCCATCCCTTCTACCTCCCACTCCCTGACCTGGTCATGACATGACTCAGACATGACAGTGGAGGACAAGACAGGCACAGGGGAAGTGGCGGGTGAAAGCACCCGCCATGGCTGCTGCCCTGGGGACCTAGCCGTGGATGTCGATGGGCTGGGGTTCATCATTGGCAGAGGGATGGTGTCCTCTAGCCCCGTGATTAACCCCTGGGGTTCACCACTGGGCAGAGTGCTGCTGACCTCTAGCACCAAGGTGGACCCCTGGGGTTCACCACTGGGCAGAGGGATGGTGTCCTCTAGCCCCGTGATTAACCCCTGGGGTTCATCATTGGGCAGAGTGCTGCTGGCCTCTAGCACCAAGGTGGACCCCATGCTGTCTGTCTGTGTGTCTGTGTGGCTGTGTGATGGAGCGGACTGCGAAGCAGTCGCTAAACTCCATAGTGCTGTCTGACTGGTTGTGCATGTTGTATGTAGTGGAGTCATTTCCATGATTGTCTGCACCTAACTGATCTACGGCAGCAGCCGGGGGACTACCCTAGGCCCGGGTCCTCTGACCGGCAGCACCATCATTACCAGTACGGATGTATGGGGAGAAGCGAGGACTCCGATGGCCCTTTCTTGATGGCCCTGGACCGGGGGAGCGGGGGCTGCTCCCCTGTTCGCTGGTCCCCTGTGCAACAGAATCACAATGTCTGCATCAGTTTACCAGCACTTGCTTCAGAAACATGGCACAGAGATGGATTCATTTCAAAGTGGGCAGTACAGTGACAATACACACATCAGTCACAACACACACACACACACACACACACAGTCAGTCACAATACACACACCAGTCACAATACACACATCAGTCACACACACACACACACACACACACACACACACACACATCAGTCACAATACACACATCAGTGACAATACACACATCAGTCACAACACACACACACACACACACACACACACACACACACACACACACACACACACATCACAACACACAATACACACACACATCAGTCACAACACACACACACACACACACACCAGTCACAATACACACACATCAGTCACAATACACACATCACACAATACACACACATCAGTCACAATACACACACACACACAGTCACACACACACATCAGTCACACACACACATCAGTCACAATACACACACAGTCACAATACACACATCACACAATACACACACATCAGTCACACACACACAGTCACACACACACACACACACACACACACACACACACACAGTCACACACACACACACATCAGTCACAACACACACACATCAGTCACAACACACACATCAGTCACAACACACACACACAATACACACACACACACACACACACACACACACACACACACACATATTATTCTAGCACAACGATTTGTAGAGTTGTTATTTATTCGGCATCAGAAATGTTTTGATCGTTGGAGATTGACATTCAATTTTTTGTGCCATTTTTCACAATCTCTGAAATATCCAACCCCCCCCCCCCCCCCCCCCCCCCCCCCCCCCCCCCCCCCCCCCCCCCCCCCCCCCCCCCCCCTATCTGTCCTTGTTGAAATTGCTGTATATTTTTAGAGTTGTTACATTTTTTTTTTAAAATCTCTGTGATATAGTATCCAACTATAAAGAACATGACAAGACCCAAAAATGTAAACATACTGCGATGGAATTGCAGATCTATATCAACAAATATTCAGAGCTGATTCAACATCTTTCAGATCATATCTACCAAGCATTAGTATTACAATCTCTTAATGTACAAGAACAAAAAGCTTCCAAAAATCCCAAATTTTTACTACCCACCAATATACCAAAACAATGATGAAACGGGAAGGGTTGGTACCGCATTGTACATTCGACAAAAATGTAGAATACCTCGAAATAGATACACCTTTTTCAAAAGACATTAAAAACAAAATGCTTGTGCAGTAAAAGCAAAATTCCATGGATCATGATACTGAACATATTGTCAGTTTATTTGCCAATAGGTCCTGATAATCAAAACACAGAGTGGATTCGTACTTTACAAGACCAAAACGATAAGTGGTTGATTGCAGGTGATTTCAATTCACACGCCTCCTTTTGGAATAGTGAGTGCAAAATCATAACGCATAACAAATTCCTTGAAAATGTAGTAGATTCTTCACTCTGTATGCTGAATGATGGTAGTGTCACCCCCGAATCCCGGATATTTCATATCATCGGGCTTCAGCGATAGACCTACTCTCATGTCGGCTGCAATCGCTCCAAGTTGTGAATGGGACACGTTTAAAGACTCCCTAGGCAGTGATCATTTACCAATAGTTATTTCCATCAAAGTAAAACACACTATTTCTGATCTTACAAAAGATCAAATCCCCAAAATTTAAACTACAACAAAGCTGATTGGAATAGATTTGAAAACATACTTTCTATTTGCAATTGCGAGGAGATGAAGGTTGATGATGTTGAGACAAGCTACATGAAGTAGCTCCTCAAATGAGTTACAGTAATATTCCTCATTGGGAGCTCAGTAAGGCTAATTACGATATTAATTATACAGAGATTTATGGAAAAGTGATGGGACTATGCTGCCAACATATGTCAAGGCACATATAAATGAAAATTATATAAACCATCTTAAAATATATACAGATGGTTCTCTATTTGAAAACCAATTATCAGGCGCTGCATTCGTTATTTCATCATTAAAAATAGAGAAATCGTATCACATTGGGAAAAATTTCTCTCTATATTCAGCAGAGCTAATTGCCATTATTATGGCACTGAACTATCTCCTTAGTTTTCCATATTCGATTTTTCAAATATTATTTGTGTCGATTCAAAATCTGTCTTACAAGCTTTAAAATATTCTCATACAAGAGTGAGAGGAGAAATGATATCAGAGATATACCATTTAATTCATTTTTTATCTTTACGTGGTTTGTGTATGATGATTTTTGTTGGATTCCATCACATTGTGGTTTAGCAGCAAATGAAAGGTTGATCGGTTAGCCAAAAATAGTGCAGCAAAGGAAAAAAGCTCTACAAAAATAGATATTCCTTTATCCTTGTATGAAAATTATAGCCTTTTAGGTAAAGCATCATGGGATTCGGGGTGATACAAAGACAAAAAGAGTGTCCAAACATAATAAAGGACAACAAGGGAAAATTCTTTAAGAAGCTTGTAAAATATAAAACGGGACACAATCTCCATCAGAAGCAGATTTTGAAGAGTCTGATCTTTAGACTCAGACTTGATGCATACAAAACAAAATATTGTAAAAATGTCACTTGCATTTGTGGCCAAAACATTACACCATTCCATGTCATCTTTCTTTGCAGAAATACTAAAAAATATTTACCTAATTGGTTATTAAGTTTGAACCCATCAATCGCAAATTTTTGGGACATTTTTGGGAACGAAGCGAAGGCTATAGAAGTTGTGAGGGCAATTGTTAAGAGTCCAGTTGGACATTTACTTTGATTCTCAAGTTATATGCTGGTTTTATTCTCTTATTATTTCAATGCTTAGAGATTTTTTTTTTTAAAAATGTTCAGATATGAAT
>JADBJO010016909.1:22500-37500 GCA_016801955.1 Conus betulinus | reverse complement strand
GTTACCAATCTGTTGTGTGCATGTATCTTTTCATTTGTTTGCTATTGTTTTATAAATTGTATAATATTATTCTTGCTTTCCCATTTCTAAAAAAAAAAAAAACTTTTTCAGCTACAATTGGATTCAGACAGGAGGGGGAGAAAGGAAACCCTAGTCAGCCTTGTCTCTTATTCTTTTCATTGTTGGTGTGTGACCCTCTTTATTGAATAACTGGGGTTTATTTCATGCGTAAAAAAGCTTATCACAGAAAGGTGAAGATATCGTTTCGTATACCTCCGACTCGAATTATTGTATCGTTATATTCTTTTACGGTAAGCACATTGTTTGATGTAGTGTAATGTACTATGATACTATTGTTTGGATGAAAACGCGTTTTATTTTGGCTTTTGCTATTCTCATTTCTTTTGGGCTCGTGTATATAAAAGGAAATCCTTTGAAATCACTCTTGATTCAATACAAAAGTGGAAGAAAACATTGTAGAAGCCTTATATTGAAGAAGGGGACATTATGGTAGTCATTTTATTATAGTCAAGTAAGCGTTAAACTTGCCCCACACTCTCTGAAATTTTCCTTAATATTTAACTTCTATAAGAGGAAAGGGAGATGCTAACCAAAGTCATAACTTTTACATGGAGAAACAAAGCTGGGGAAAGACTTCGTTATTTTTAGTCATCTAAAATATTCCATTTCCCCTCCCTTACGGCAATTTCGCTTTGTCTCCAGGCCTTTTTTTTTTGTTCTGTTCTTGCGTTTGAACTATCCATCCCCAGTCCTCCACTTCCCCTTCATCATCACCAGCCATTCCTTCAGCAAGTTATCCCCTGGAGACTGCGCCCTTGGACCTTCATCCTCATACCCACTTCGACGCCCCAAGTTCAACAATTCTTCTCTGCGCTCGCAGGGCTACATTGCCTGCGTGCTACCATCCCCCACAGTGCCAGCAATTAACCCTTTCACTTTTGAACATCTTTTCGTTTGCTTTTGTTTTCTCTGTTCACAACCTGTCCTATAGTTATAATTAATTCATTCTGGTACTCATCATAATCATCCTCATCCCCATCCTCCTCATCATATGCGTTTTGATGTATATTGTTTCGTGTGATTCTATTGTTGTGTGATTTGTGCAAATTCTATGGTAGAATGGTGTCAAACACAGGCAAAAGCAACAGCCAAGCTACTTGAGTTCTCCTTACGTAAAGAAAAAAAAAAAGTAATCCCCTCCCCTCATTTTACGTGTTTTAGAGGAATTTGCGACCATATTTATTTGTCAGCCAGCAGATATAATAACTTATTCTTTGTTATCCTGTGGAATTAGTACTTTAATCTTCTTATCTAGGACTAGTTTTAGTTCTGACAACGTGCTGTTATGGTTGTTGTTGTTGTTGTTGTTTTGTTTTTTTTTTTTTTTAATACCTGTTTTTCCTTCTGCCACTGAACACTGGTCATGGGAATATTATTACCTACCAGTACTTGGCATTATACAGAAGCTTTGATAATGGGCGTCTGTCTGTCTGTCTGTCTGTCGTCTGTCTGTCTGTCTGTCTGTCTATCTCCCTATCTATCTATCTATCTCTATCTATCTATCTATCTATCATCTATCTATCTATCTATCTATCTGCTTTTCCTGTCTGATCTGTCTGTCTGTCTATTATTCAATCTCAACAACCATCTCTGTTTGTCTGCCTGTCTGTCTGTCTGTCTGTCTATCTCTCTCTCCTCTCTCCATCTCTCTCTCTGTCTGCCTCTCTCTCTCTCTGCCTCTCTCTCTCTCTCTCCTCTCTCTCTCTCTCTCTCTCTCTCTCCTCCTGTCTGCCTCTCTCCTGTCTCTCTATCCTAGCTGCCTCCCTCACCGGGCTCCCCTCCCTCCTCCCCTCTCTCTCTCCTCCCGATCTCATCTCTCTCTCTCTCTCTCTCTCTCTCTCTCCTCCTCCTCTCTCTCTCTCTCTCTCTCTCTCTCTCTCTCTCCAGTAACCTGATTTTTTTTTCTTCTTCTTCTTTTGCGTCAGGGAAATATTGTCGCCCTTTCGTACAGTAACCTGATTTCTTCTTCTTCTTCTTCTTCTTCTTCTTCTTCTTCTTCTTTTGCGTCATGGGAATATTGTCATCCTTTCGTACAGTGCTAATGCTGTCGTTGGCGCTTTTTGAGAGGATTACTGGTTGGATCCCTCGTTGCTGGATTCAGATAGATGCATTTCAGCCTTTTCAAACTCAAATTGGTTTTGTTATGCTGCGATTTTCAAGTTGATAAAAAAAAAACTGGCAAAAAAAAAAAAAAAAAAAAAAAAAAAAAAAAAAAATCACGAGTCGTTAATAGATACGATTCATCCGGCTCTGATCGGCCACCAAAAAAGGAGATTTTTCTTTTGTTTTCTTTTCTTTTTTTCTTGTAACTGTGCTGTTAATCCTTTGACTGCTTCCAATAAGTTGATGGGCCTGCTGAGAATCCGAAGCCTGCTCATGAGTGAACGGGGCAGACAGCTCACGTCATCAGGTGCCCCTGTCTGTCTTGTCTTCTTTCACAGGTGACACTACCTTTCATCAAGACGAAGAAGTCGCACTTTTAAACTGTACCGCAAGGTGTAACTACTCTCCTTCTCATTTAAAACAAACTAACCTCCATTCAATATTCAGCAGTCAAGGGCCCAAATGCTCACTGTCATGGAAACATCGCGAAATTAAAAAGGCAGGGCTAGAGTACAGTTACTTCAGTTCATTACAGGGTATTTATGCAGCTGCGCCTGTCCTTCTAAAATGTAAACTCATCATTGAAACAGGCCTCAAAATTTACTTTCAATAGTTACTTGTTGGGCATGTTAATCAGGTTTTTTTTCAAGCGTTGATTGATTTTTGAAGTCATGTGAGATCAGAACCCAATCTTGCTTAGTCTTTCTCAGCAAGACAACCATTTCATGTTAATTTAGAAACACATGTCAACATCACTAATCCTTATTCTGATGTTTGGGGATGTGCAAACGCATGTTTGACATGCGATGAATACAATAGCATCCAAATATATACAACCATCATTGTGTGGTTTCTTTTTAAGAAATAGTTCTCTCTCTCTCTCTCTCTCTCTCTCTCTCTCTCTCCTCATCTCTCTCTCTCTCTCTCTCTCTCTCTCTCTCTATCTGTACTCTCACACACACACACACACACACACATACACACCACACACACACACACCACACATAATATATATATATATATATATATATAGATATATATATATATATATATATATAATATAAACGAGGATTATTAGTAAATAAAAAATAATTTTTTTAATCAATGGGAAAAATGACGCATACACAGGGAGGGAGAGACAGAGACTGAGACAGAGAGAGAGAGAGAGAGTAGAGAGAGAGAGAGAGAGGAGAGAGAGAGAGAGAGAGAGAGAGGGGGGTGGGGGTGGGGAGGGAGAACTCAAACAGCATTTTAACGATCAAGGACTGAAATATTGGGCACAGCCTATTCTTCCAATCTGTCCTTGCTAAGCTAAAGTATGCAGAGAGAGAGAGAGCTTGCCACAATGATCATTCAGATGGTTGGCCCTGATCTTCTCAAAATGCATCCCAATACTGTGTTCGTTATCTGTTTGTCTTGCTAGTTGTGAATTTGGACATTCTTGCTTGACTAATACAGCAAAATCCAAGGTCTGCCCTATGCAATCGAAACGCATGAGTGATACCAAACAAAACAGCATGCAGAGGCCTGAAATGAAATAAACAACCTCCCATGATCCCGTCTTCTTACTGATCGGTATACATACGCGATAGACAATGCAAACATGGGGTGTGCTGATCATGAGTATGACTATGATTATGATATGACTATGACTATGATTACTATTACTAAGTTCTTGGTGTGTGATCTGTACCGACCGTACAGACGTGTGACGACAAAATCTATGAACTTGGTAACCCTGCTGTGCTTGTGTTTGGTATCTTCGGAAATATTATGATAATTCGGATCATGCATCGTCTTCCTGCGTCCAATGTTAGTGTGTTCTTCCAAGTTCTGGCGTGCTCTGATATGTTGATGTCGGTGGTGGGTCCTCTTCTCTAGACAGAGCTGGCTTGACAGAATTTAAAGAGCTGGGTACTTGGCCATGTAAGGTGGAGCAAGTGATACGGTATGTGACGCATCCTTGTCGGCATGGATGCTTGTACCCTCTCCAATGCAAAGGGCAGCCTTTGTGTTGTGGCCTCATTGAATCAATGTTGTGTGGACGAAGAGAACATCGCGAATTGTTGCCAGTATAGTGATAATCATCATATTTCTCATCAACTGTCACTTTCTGTATGGATATGATCGTGATGCTCATTATTGTCCAGACTCGTGTTGTCGCGAGGCTGTATCACAAATGTACGACTGGTTTAGGTCAGTAGTTTGGCGTCCAATTGATTTTGTTCAATTTTCTCCTCTGCCCCTTGTCGTGTTGTTGCTTAATAATAGCATTACTGAATACACAATATGCGAGTGCGCGCGCCACAGTGGCCGATTACTGGGACGTAGGCGATTGCAATGGTCAGTCTTAAGGTAAGGAGATTGCCTTGTTTTAAAGTGTGATGCCAAGTATTAGAAAAGTCTCGAGGATTGATTCATTCGAGAGAGAGAGAGAGAGAGAGAGAGAGAGAGAGAGAGAGAGAGAGAGAGAGAGAGAGAGAGAGAGAGAGAGAGAGAGAGGGAGAGTTTGTGTGTGTGTGTGTGTGTGTGTGTGTGTGTTTGTTTTCCATCATGATCATTGAGATAGCTGGCCCTGGTTTCGCCAAAACATACTCCTTGATAGAACTCATTATATGTAATTAGATAGTCTTCCTGTGCATAACATGTATCAATCATGATTGATTTATGTGCTGCAGGTTGAGGATTCCTTTTCATTCTTGATCGGCATAGAAGATACCAAGCCAACACACACACACACACACACACACACACACACACACACACACACACACACACACACACCACACACGCGCGCGCGCGCGCACACACACACACATGAGCCCGTGCGCGTGCACGCACGCACACCCCCATGCACACATACTGAACAAATCGTCTTTCATTACCCTGTATCCTATGCGAGCAGCATAACATATGTGATAGACGATTCAAACATGGGAAGGGATAGTTGGTGGTATGAGCTGTACCGACCATACAGACGAGCATATGACATAATCTACAGAATCGGTAACCCTGCTGTGCTTGTGTTCGGTACCTTTGGAAATCTTATGATAATTCTGATCGTGCATCGTCTCCCTGCATCAAACGTTGGTGTATTTTTCCAAGTCCTGGCGTGCTCTGACCTGTGTTGTTTTTGATGGTAGGACCGTTAGAAAGCTGGCTTAACAGAGAATTTTGATGTACCAAGAATTAAGACCCTGGGTGCCTGGCCATGTAAGGTGGAGAAAGTGATGACGTACATGATGCCATCTTTGTCAGCATCAATGCTTGTGATCCTCTCCATACAAAGATCAGCCTCTGTGCTGTGGCCTCATCGAATCAATGCTGTTTGGACAAAGAGAACTTCACAAGCGCTTGCCTCTGTAATGATCGTCGTCATCTTTCTGATCAACGGTCACTTTCTCTTTGGATATGATAGTGACGCCTATCGTTGTCCTGACACGTGTTGCCGGGTTGAATCAGAGAGGTACAAGTGGTTTCGAGATGAGATCTGGCCTTGGGTGGACACACTTCAATATTGTCTTCTCCCTTCCGTGCTGCTGATGGTCAGCAATAGCATACTTGTATGGAAACTGTTTGCATCTAGGAGAAAAGGCAGGCCTCTTCATGTCCAACAAGCAAGAGGGAATTCCAGACAAAAACAAGTATCGTCGTTGACTGTGACTCTTTTAATTGTCAGTGTGTCTTTTATTCTCCTGACTGTCCCTGTAACAATACCAGAATACGCGCCATCTGTTGATAAACATGACCCCATTCAGTATGGACTATGCAAAAAGTCTTTAGTGGTCTCAGTTATATTTTGTGGTTTAGCAATAGTGCTATCAACTTTTACCTGTACTGTCTAACAGGTAGTAAGTTTAGATCAAAATTTAAAAACTTACTCCTTCAGTTTTTTCAATATATCGCATGAAGCAAAATAAGCCAGTTACCTTATTGTCAGCTAGTGTCCGTTTAGCCGTGGATGCAACAAATAGAAATAACTGATTGAGACCTGCCACCGTTTGTGACTTGTAGAATGATGCTGACGGCTGTATGATTACTAGATACTTGGATTGGTGTGAAGGCATTCCATTGAAAATGCCGGATTCCATGAGTGACAAGGTATCGAAACATTAATGCTTCCACCCACCCCACCCCCCTCATTGCACACGCCTCCCATCATCATCTCAACTTATCCTCTCTCTCTCTCTCTCTCTCTCTCCTCTCTCGCTCTCTCTCTCTCTCTCTCTCTCTCTCTCTCTCTCTCTCCTCCTCTCTCTCCTCTCTCTCTCTCTCTCTCCTGTCCATGTTCTAGGAGTGGCTACACCTTTAACCTGAACAACTTTGAAAAACAAAACAAGACAAAACAAATAAAACAAAACAAAACAACAACAACAACAACAAAGCAACTTTCGTCACATTCAGTTTACATGAACGCTAATGCTTAGCTGCCACTCCTCTTTTAGCTCCATTTGATACATCTTTACACCCAAATGTGAAACTTAGTCTGGTTGAGAAACAAAGCAATATTTCTAATATTTATGACATATACCCCCCCCCCCCCCCCCCCCCCCCCCCCCCAACAATTTTTTTTTTTTATCTTCATTTTTGTTGTTGTTGTTGTTGTTGTTGTTTGTTTAATTCAGATCTTTGCCAAGTCATTACTATAATGATTGAAGAATTGTTAGCCTGCACTTGTTTTCTCCCACTATTTAATTGTTCAGCATTATATATATATATATATATATATATATATATATATATATATATATATATATATATATATATATATATATATATATATTATAAACAAAGCTCGCTGTTATGTCTTAGATTGTAGAAATAGGGGGGTGATAAGCCTTCATATCTGCAGTGGTAGATAATTCTGCTTAACTGACAGTATGTGCTTGAGTGGGTGAATGGGGAATAATAAGTGCTTCTCAAAATGAACCTTCAGCAAGCTTTATAGTCTCCAAAGCGGGAGACAATCTCCAATGGGGAGGAAGCTCACTTACATAACTCCTGGTCAGATACCGAGATTTCGAAACCTGATTGTTTCTCCTCAGTGACCGCGGAAAGTGGTAATTTGACTCCTCTGCCTTTTTGGTTTTAAGAAGAATGCTATACCAGAAAAAGGCTGGTGTGCAATACCGTAGTATGTTTTGTTGAGTTTTCAAAACAAAAAAAAAGGTGAAACTAAGAAGCAAAAGAAATCATGAAAGAGCAAAAACAAGCTACATTTTCCTGTGAAAAGGAGAAAATATAAAAGATAACCTCTTAAGACACAAGTGCTGAGGGCCAGTTCTTGGAATGAATCTGCACGGGACTAAATTACAATAAAGTATATAAATTCCAAGGATAAATACCGAGCACCATTCCAGCAACTTACGGAGCAGCTTGGTGTTGCAAAGACTGCAAGAAATATTGGATTATAAAACAAAACTTGCTCTTACATGCTCGGTACTGATCCTTGGAATTTATTAGTTATATATATATATATATATATATATATATATATATATATGTATATATATATATATATATATATATATATATATATATCCAATAAATTCCAAGGATAAGTACCAAGCACCATTCCAGCAACTTACAGAGCAGCTTGGCGTTGCAATGACTGCAAGAAATATTGAAATATAAACAAAGCTTGCTCTTATCTCTCGGATTGTAGAAATACGGGGAGTGATACGCCTTCATATCTGCAGTGGTAGATGATTTCTGCCTAACTGACAGTATGTGCTTGAGTGGGTGAATGGGGAATAATAAATGCTTCTCAAAATGAACCTTCGCACGCGCATCCACGCACGCACGCACGCATGGACGCACGCACGCACACACACACATACACACACGCACACGCACACACACACACACACACCACACACACACACACACACACATACGCACTTTCACTAACGCATGCACTGACATGCATACACGCAAATTTTATGGCGTATATATGAATATAGACTTTTTTTCCAAAATGTTTTTCTAACTAATTTTAACAGTATAGTGGTTCAAAACCAGTTTGGGGTGCTTATATAATGTCAATGGTATGTTGTTTTGTTTGTTTGGTTGTTTTTTTGTTTCTTTGTTTGTTTTTGTTTTTTTTGTTTTTGTTTGTTTGTTTGTTTGTTTGTTTGTGTGTTTGTTTTTAAGAAATAAACACGATCAAACCTTTCAGTTTCAAGTGATGATTTTCATGTAATCAACAACTCAGCCTTTACTAGCACTTCTTGCAAGGGAGCGCCGATTAAAAGTCCAGAAGTTGACTTTCGTTTCATTCGGTTCCTGATAGAAACGTTCCTCCTGAGAATAACACAGTAGACCTGATTATTCAACACCTTTAAGTCACAGTCCGAAACGTGCTGTTTGGTGGAAGGGAGAGGGGTGTGTGTTTATGTGTGTGTGTGTGTGTGTGGGGGGGGGGGGGGGGGTGGTTGTACATTGGAAATCTGACGACTATGCTTCTCACCTCCATAGAAGGACACTTTTTTTTTTCTTCCCACAAGACACGTCGATGACAGCAAGGGTTCTAATAACACGCAGAGACAGCACGACATAAAACAGCGTAACAAAGCGGAACATATAACAAAGGGACGCCAACGAATACAAAGCAAAACAACTGAAATCAGATCGATGATAGACAAGATAAAGTAGCACACCACAGTACAGTACCCCCCCCCCCCCCCCCCTCTCTCTCTCTCTCTCTCTCTCTCTCTCTCTCTCTCTCTCTCTCTCTCTCCTCTCTCTCTGATCGATCGATTGTTCATCTTTGGATGCCCTTTTAGTGGGCACTCCGGAATAACATTTATATATTTATATGGATAATCATCGTTTGACATGCAGTGCATGAAACAAATAAATATTCCACTGGTGATCCTTTGATCGTAATAGATGAATTATACATCTGTGGATCTGAATTCTGTTTTTTAGAGGCCTATGACTGGACAAACCCTAGTGACGCATTGGCCAGCAACCGTGTGCTTATTTTCAGTGACACATTAATTACGTTTATGACCAATGGGAGAGTGTGCAGGCAGACCTACAACAGACGTCACAGTTTTCACTCCATGGTTATGAAATTGAACAGGGTCACATGCTCTCGGTCATTTATCCATTGAGTTTATATGGCACAGTTTGTCATGAACTGAACCTCAAACTCTAGTTACACGGCACGCAGGGCAGCTTTCATCGAATCACTGCAAATCTTGAGAGCAGACCGTTAAGACTCTGTCCACAAACTACGCACTGTTCCTTGCCTTCTGAAGTTAGGAGGGGAGGAGTGGTCAAGATCTGGAAAAAAGAAGACATACTGTATTAATCACTACTTAATTAGTCAATTGGTTTACTAATCAATTAACTCATTAATTAGTTTGTTTCTCCACGTGCTCGTTTATTGTGGCTATTGTTAATTTTCACTTTGTGTTTCTCTTCACCCACCACCACCACCCCCCCCCCCCCCCCCCCCCCCCCCACCCCACACACACACACACACACTCCTCCACCCCAACAATTTTCTGGAGGACTATTTTCACAAAGCTGCTGGATCCTGTCACATGGCCCTAACAACGTAATTTTCTTGTCGTGATGGGCGTCTTGAAATGTTTAATAGTCTTTTATGCCACTGAATTGTTTTGTACACTTGTGTATTAAAACTAGGATCAATTTACCTGATGTTATAGCTTTTTTTTTACGGTAATATCTAATATGTGTATTGCAGGGATCTGGTAATGCTAATGATGGCAGCAGGGTGAGTGAACAATGGAACGCATCCTAGTTCACCCCCATGCCATATAGTGTTGGTGTTTCACCCAGCCTTTAACCCCTAGACTGCTGTGGATGGTTGTGCTGGTCAGTGAGACAGTAGCATCCTGGCGATGAGATGGGATGAACAGACTGGGTCACCGTGTATCACTGTCTACCTTGTCTTGTTTCACAAGTCAGATGGTCTGCCCATATCGTTGTAATATCAACACTTGTACAGTATATGACATGAAAACATACTCTCTTTAAATCCGTACATATCAGTCCACAATCAGTAAAGTTTAGAAGTCATGGTATTTAAAAGACTGCAAAATTTGTGTCCATTGCCTAAACCACTCACACTGACCCACACACACCCACCACCACCTCCGCAACTCGCCCACCCAATGCACACACACACACACACACACACACACACACACACACACACACACACACACACACACACACACTCTCTCTCTCTCTCTCTCTCTCTCTCTCTCTCTCTCTCTCTCTCTCTCTCTCTCTCTCTCTCTCGATGAAAACATACATTCGTGTATTGAGGTTTAAAAAAAAAAAGAAAGAAAAGAAAAAAGGTAACGGTATTGGGAATTTACTTTGATTCAAATTCCAACTGAAACAAAATATTACTATATTATTTAAGGCGATGAAAAATGTGAAGCTTTTGAACATTGTGAATAAAAATAAAAGAGGTAATGATTCCAAAGCTCTGATGCTTATCATTAAAGTGTTCGTTAGAACTAGGCCGCAAGATGAAACCAAAGCACCCTGAACTATGGGATGGTAGGCTCCAGCGAGCAAGTGCCATTTCTGCACATGGGATGGTAGGCTCCAGTGAGCAAGTGCCATTTCTGCACGCAGCTGTACATTTTGTCTCCAACGACACTGTGCTACGTGTAGACAATGCTATTGCCCACGACATTATCCAACGATATCATGAAACTGGCAATATCCTGATCCTAAACACTACCTTCGTGGAACAAATCATGGTTGTGCTCACTACTTAAGTGACAGCATAGATATCATTGTGGAGACCTTGAATGGGAGAGGCATGTTCCACGGCAGCTTGTTTGTAATTCCAGATGAGAAAGTTCAATGGACCTTCAGAGTGAGTCTGCAAGCTCCAAAATGTGTTCCTTAACCCCCTGACTTATATAGGTTGTCAAGAGGCTTCTATGAACAATTCCAAGCCGGATACTCGTGTTTGCGCAAGCAGCATAGGAGAGCTGGCATTGGCTTAACGATCAGATAAGTTAGGAGAATTAGGAGTTTGGCTAGGGATTTGCCAGTCAACGTGACCCTAACAACAAATTTGCACCATTTTGGAGTGTCTTTAATCAGAAGGCGTCCTCTGTAGACCCTTCACTAATAAAAGCTGGTCCAATATTAACGCTGATTGCAGCTACATGAGGCCATCATACTAACATCAACCCAGCAGTTTTGCTGCTGAGCAACAATGTTGCAATTGCACAGCGTTCATAGCTGCAAAGTTTCACAATCATGTTTGGGGGTTAAGACAAAAGGAGACAAGAAGAAATATCATGAAAGGAAAGTAATGGAACAGTGTGGTCTGCACACACAAACTCTCATTGAAAGTGTTTTGGTCAGTTCTGTTGACGTGTTTCAAGGAATTTCGCAGAGGTGAATGGATCTATGGCATAGAGAAAAAAAAAAACTAAAAAATAGAAATAATAAAATAAAACAAACAAACAAAGAAACAAAAACGCTATAAATAAGAAGGAAGTGTTGGAGGTGGTTTCTCAAACGATGATGATCAACACATTAAATCATTCAGTGAATGAAGACGTTGAAATTTTGTTTGAGGAATTGGAGGCATACTGTTCACAGATTTTGTGCTCTTCTGATGGAGGTGGGCAAGTCTCTCTCTCGTCTTTTGCAGAGATGTGTTTGTGTGCTGCATTCGACCTCCTCCATCTTACAGGGTAGGGATACGTTTCCTTGGCAAACATGAAGATATTCCCAGTGACAGCTCCACAGGTGTATCAAAGTCTCTTAGAACGTGGGGACTGTGCAACGAAGGAGAACAAACAGCAGTTCAATCAAGTATCAGATTACCAATCCTGTAGCACACTTAATAAGATACGAAAGATTGGTGGACGCCTTGTGGTAACTGTCAGGAATGACATTGTGAGATACAGTGAATGGGCACAACTAGCGAGGAATACCACAACAACCTAACTGCTGGCGATGAGGAAGAACATAAATCTCCACACAGGGATTTTTGAGCGAAAATGCTCAAAAAAGACCAGGATATCCAGAACATTGGGGGTAAAGTAAAACAAAACAAAACAAATGTTCCAGACTTTAACTGTTTTCACGTGCACGACGTTAGAACTGATAGCGCTCACTATATTTGGGTGTTGCTGGTTCTTTTAATAACAAGTGATCTGATAACAGCAGAAGATTTTGGAAAGCAGATCGTCCTTGGTTTTGTTCAAAACAGACATGTGAAGAGAACCATTAGTTTCCATGTGAGAACTCTTCAGCAATGACAGAAGGAAGAGACATTGATACTGATACAGTGTAAAGCGAGACCTTTTTCAGTGCTTCTTTCCTAGGAACAGTTATCCATAGATTGTGCATGCCTTGAACAAAAACAGAATGGGCATAGTCCCCCAGCGTGTACATTGAACTGTTTCAAAATGCTTCAGCAGCTGGTCTCATGAATGAGGACCAAACCAAATTTCCACGACTGCGAAAATCTCAATGTCGTTATCGTCAGTAAAGTATCCAAGATCCGAGTGCTTTTCCTTTCAAGTGCCATGGCNAGACATGATACTGCTACAGTGTAAAGCGAAGACCTTTTTCAGAGCTTCTTTCATAGGAACAGTTACCAAGATTGTGCCTGCCTTGGAACCAAAAAACAGAATGGGCAATAGTTCCCCCAGAGTGTACATTGAACTGTTTCAAAATGCTTTCAGCTGGTCCTCATGAATGAGGACCAAACCAAATTTCCACGACTGCGAAAATCTCAATGTCGTTATCGTCAGTAAAGTATCCAGATCCGAGTTGCTTTTCCTTTTTCAAGTGCCATGGCCCTGGGCATTTAAAATGCTGAAACGGTCTGATTGCAATGAATGTGGATGTCACACTGTCACTCTTGCACACACGCATTCATGACAGCATTTACTGCATACGCACACGCGATCCCTCCAATCAACCAAAAGGTGTTACTGCCGAAATTTTTTTCTTCCCCTGCCCCTCTCCTCCAGGGAAAAACACTTTAGTGAAATGAATCAACACAATTAATAAAACACATTCTATACATGTTTTCTCTATCTCTCTTCACACTGATATCAATAAATTCTTACAAGATTCCTCTTTCTTGCCGAAAAGAAAGACTACCCACACCCTCCAGAATATAAAGTCATGGCCTTTCTATATTGGCCCAAGATCCAGACCAGGAGAATAAATCATTCATGCATTCATGATGCCATACCTCCATCAGAGAAACACTCGCCCCTTACTGTCATGATGCCCTGTCCGCATCAGAAAACGTGCTGACCCCTTGAACTCTCCTGTCACTGGGGAACCGATGAGATCCGACTCCTCTACCTGGGGTCTTCAATTGCTGGGGCTGAACTATCGGTGTGTTCCCCACACCATGGCCATCATTAAACACCCGTCTCAGCACTTAAGAAACAAATGCTGTCGCAGCATCAGAGGAGGAATAGCTGACGGGGTGAAGGGTGAAGGGTGAAGGGCTGAAACACGAATAAGGTTCGTGTAAGTAACCTGCTTCCCAATTCAACATATGGGTTATGAATTCTTTCTTTCTCTTTTCTTAAGGTTTTCCCCTGTACCTTTCCCCAACTATCTATGGCTCACCCTGTAATGAGTGGTCAGTGGTGAGGACCCCTTGACCAACGTCCTGACAGGTTCGAGTCTTTAGGCCATCTCCTGGGCTAAAAACTAATTCTTTCCTCCCTCCTCCTAGTGCGTGTGCATACTCAGTGTTCAAAAGGCATGACCAGCACCTTACCAGCCCCTTATTAAACTATCTCTCAGTGGTCAATTTCACCCAATGACGACCATTGTTAATTTCACTGAGTGATCCCCACAATTATTGGAGACGTCCGCTACACTAGTAAAGCCACATGAATATTCTTCCTTTTTAGCTGTGGCGTGGGGGAAATGATTCATATCACTAGACTACATGTGATGGAGCGTCACATGCCTTGATGTGAGGCTGCGTCACATGACAGTGGTGAGTTTTTAAGTGAGTGATAATCTCTCTCTCTCTCTCTCTCTCTCTCCTCTCTCTCTCTCTCTCTCTCTCTCTCTCTCTCTCTCTCTCTCTCTCTCTCTCAAGTATGGAATGGGCCAATCCATTAGCGCACTTAATAAGATAGGAAAGATTGATATATACGAAAGGACCATCCTTATCCGTCCCCTGCCTCTTACTGTACTCTCCCATATCAAAACCATTTGTAGCTTTCTAGCTGTATCACGAGGGTTTTGTTTGACTGTTTTCATTGATGTAGTTGGTTGTTTGTTTTCTATGGGTTTTTTTTTTTGTTTTTTTTTTTTTCGTCTAATATCACCTAGAGTGGATAGACGTTACATTTGAAAAGATTGACGGGGTCCTTGCGGAAAACTGATAGGGATGACTTTCAGAGAAACAGTGAATGACCATATTTAGTGAGGAATACCCATAACAACCTACCTACTGGCGATGAGGAAGAATATGGATCTCTACACAGGAATTGTTGAGTGAAGATGCTCAAAAGAGAACAGGATATCAAGAATCTGGGAGTAAAATAAAACAACAAGAACAACAACAACAACAACAACAACAACAACAACACACAAACACACACACACACACACACACACACACACCACACACACACACACCAAACACACACACACACAAATGTTCCAGACGTTAACTGTTTTCACATGCACGACGTTAGAACTGAGAGCACTCACTATAGATGATGTTGCTGGTTCTTTGATAACAAGTGATCTGATAACAGCAGAAGAAGAAATTGGAAACCAGGTCGTTCCTGGTTTTGTTCAAACCACACTTGT
>JADBJO010016909.1:5000-12500 GCA_016801955.1 Conus betulinus | reverse complement strand
GGCGAGAGAGAGAGGGAGAGGAGGAGATCGGGGAGAGAGACGAGAGGGAGAGAGAGAGACGAAGAGAAGATGGAACAGACAGATAGGGACAAGCATCTTAGACAGAGGACAGTATATCCTTTCATTAATTGGAAGTGATGCGTTCTTGTATCACTTGAATATTAAAGAAAGTCTGGGAAGAGGAAAGAGTAAAAAGCACAATAAAAGCGGTCAGTAAACAGAGAGAATAGGTGTTATCAACAGACGAAAACACAAAAAAAGGGAGTCGGAAGAATTGTGTAGAAGAAAGAAACAAGAATGGAAGAACACAACAGAGGAAACTAACAAGCACAAAACACAAAAAAAACAAAAAACAAAAACCAAAAACAAAAACAAAACAAAAAAAACAAAAAAACAAAGCCAATGAACAAAAACAAAAAAAAAGACTTAAAAGACATGGCCCCTGCAACACGAAACCCTGGACAAATCTTCCTCTATTTCGGTGTTGTTCAAGGCAAGTACAGGACGACGGATCCTGGTGAAGACATCTTTGCGGGAGACTAATATCAAACACCACTGTGCAGGGAAACAAAGTGGGTGTGATCAATTTATGTCATACTGTTGCCGAGAATAGGTGGCGACAAACGTTACGTTTTGGTTGTGTAATGAGGAAAATGTAGAAACCATGTAACTTGTGGTGTGTGTGTGTGTGTGTGTGTGAGACGAGAGAGAGAGAGAGAGAGAGAGAGAGAGAGAGAGAGAGAGAGAGAGGAGAGAGAGAGAGAGAGAGACAGTCGCGGAGAGAGAGAGACAGACAGACAGAGAGGAGAGAGAGACAGACAGGAGAGAGAGAGCATTCAGATTTGCATCAGATTCGGAACCAGATTCAGATTTTTTTTTTCAAATAAAGCCATTGGCCCATATCTGAAAAAGGAGCATGGACAGTCAGGCATAAAACAAACTAGTTAATGAGTTTACAAAGTAAAAAATCAAACAGCCAAGAATTCAATATTTCCCTGAGGTTCTACTCTCTAAACAAGTGGGAACACTGTCCGAACATGCTCAGTCGTTGTGATATTTTAGTGGAATAAATGGTTTGTGAATGTCTTGGAATGTTGACATCAAAATGGGGAAAAAAAAAAAAAAAAATCTACATTCCCTCCTGTTTGGACACTGGACCGATGGAATAAAAATGTGTCATGTTGTAGTGGACGGATTCTGTCTGTCTGTGTGATCCATGTCACCCAGTGTGGACTGATTCTGTCGGCCTGTGTGATTCATGTCAGCCCAGTGAACACTGATTCTGTCGGTGTGATCCATGTCAGCCCAGTGTGGACTGATTCTGTCTGTGTGATCCATGTCAGCTTAGTGTGGACTGATTCTGTCTGAGTGATCCATGTCAGCCCAGTGTGGGACTGATGATTCTGTCTGTGTGATCCATGTCAGCCAGTGTGGACTGATTCTGTCTGTGTGTGATCCATGTCATCCCAGTGTGGACTGATTCTGTCTGTGTGATCCATGTCAGCCCAGTGTGGACTGATTCTGTCTGTGTGATCCATGTCAGCCCAGTGTGTGGACTGATTCTGTCTGTGTGATCCATGTCATCCCAGTGTGGACTGATTCTGTCTGTGTGATCCATGTCAGCCCAGTGTGGACTGATTCTGTCTGTGTGATCCATGTCATCCCAGTGTGGACTGATTCTGTCTGTGTGATCCATGTCAGCCCAGTGTGGACTGATTCTGTCTGTGTGATCCATGTCATCCCAGTGTGGACTGATTCTGTCTGTCTGTGTGATCCATGTCATCCCAGTGTGGACTGATTCTGTCTGTGTGATCCATGTCAGCCCAGTGTGGACTGATTCTGTCTGTGTGATCCATGTCAGCCCAGTGTGGACTGATTCTGTCTGTGTGATCCATGTCAGCCCAGTGGACTGATTCTGTCTTTGTGATCCATGTCAGCCCAGTGTGGACTGATTCTGTCTGCCTGTGTGATCCATGTCAGCCCAGTGCCGACTTCTGTAAAATGACGACAACGAGCTGACCACGGGCCCACTGATTTGAATTATGAGCTTTTTTTCCATTTCTACCATGTAAACAACAACGATAAAAAAATAACAATAGCAACAAGAACAACAACAAGAGCAACAACAACAACAAAACAAAACAACAACAAGAAAGAAGAAGAAGAAGAAAGAAGAAGAAGAAGAGAAGAAGAAGAAGAGAAGAAGAAGAAGAAAACAAGAAAAGCAGCAGCAGCAGCAGCAATAAGAAAAAAAGATCAAGAACAAGAACAACAAACAAACAACAAGAACAACTACAAAAAACAATAACGAGAATAGCAACAAAACAAGAGAGAGAGAGAGAGAGAGAGAGAGAGAGAGAGAGAGAGAGAGAGAGAGAGAGAGAGAGACAGACAGACAGACAGACAGACAGACAGAGACAGAGACAGAGAAAGACAGACAATAGAGACAGAGAGGAGTGAATAAAGCATGCAGACTTTGCATTTACTTCCAAGTATCATTGTGGCACAATACCAACCCTGTTCCTCATTTAAAGTATCAAATACATTGCCCTTCACATGTTGCAGATTTTAGAGAGATACGATGTGAAGGTAATCGAATGGCAATAAACAAATGAAACACTCTGGAAATACACAGCGGGCACTGACCTCTCAGCAGGTGGTGACAAAACAGGCACCGATGTCACTGCTTTCTTACACACATCTCGACGAAATCAGCATTCCAGTTTTGATATTCTCACCTGGGGCCGAATGTTATTTGTCTTTGGACCTGCTTTAGGAAAAAGGAAAGAAAGATAAAAAAAAAAGAAAGAAAGAAAGAAAGAAAGAAAAATGAATGAATGAATGAATGAATGAATGAATGAATGAATATTGAAAAAACAAAGAAAGAAAGAAAGAAAGAAAGAAAAAAGAAAGAAAGAAAGAAAGAAAGAAAAGAAAGAAGAAGAGAAAAAAGAAAAAAAAGAAAGAAAGAAAGAATTCTGTATCTGGGTACTTTATGTTTTTTTTTTTCTTTTTTTTTTTTTTTTTTTTTTTAATTTCTTTATTCATATTATTTAAGTCTTTGCATAGTCAACCGATTTCAACAGAAATCCTTCAGTTTCGGTATACTAAGAGATAATGTCCTGTGCTTCAAAACGAATGAAATCGTTTTCTCTTATTTAGCAAAAGCTACCAAATATATATTTACCAGGTCTGAAAGTTTCCTGTTGTATCAAGTCACACACACACACACACACACACACACACACACACACACACACACACACACACGCACGCACGCACGCACGCACGCACGCACACACACACACACACACACACACACACACACACACACACACACACCACACACCGGTATGCCTGCCGACAATAAAGGCCCCCACAGAAGACAGCCCGAAAAAGAGAAGCGGGAAGTAATGCCGACGATGTCAAAGCTCTTATAATGACTCTGAGCGAACGAATCTTGAGTCTAGAAAAAAATAGTGAAAAGCAGTCCAAAATAATTGAATCGAATCTCAAGAAAAACGAAAAAGCGATAGTGTCGCCATTCAGTCCGAATCGACCGAAACATGATTCGCAACGCCTCACCGCTCTTATGCAAAAAGTTGCATCAACATCACTGCCAGCAAAATCTCCTCCCCAACACGACAAGGATGTGGATGAATTGTACGAGCCGTACATTAGGCCAAACGAAGAAAATAACCTAATGAAACGAAACCAAAAAGAACAAAAAACTGAATTGTGACGTGAAGAATCAAAGCAACGTCAAACAAAGTTCTGCGAAATTGCGTAACACATCTGTGGAACAAAAGATAGAAAACTTGAAGTCTCCACACAAACAAAAACGTCAAACAAAAAGCACTCTGGCACAATAAAGAAATACGTATCACATTCTGTTCCTACATCTGGTGGCGACTTGCCTCGTGTCCTCCTGATACATGACAGTATCATGAAGAAGGTTGGTGCACGGAGGCTTGGCCTGCCGTACGGTCTGCAGGTGGCAAAGAGAAAAGCTTATCAGACTGAGCATTGCGCACGCGCTCTGAAGGAGACAAAAGTATCTCTGAATCCTGAACCCCGATTGCGTAGTTCTGCATGTAGGAGTGAAACGATTTGAAGGGGAAAGATCCGGAGAAATGCAGTACGGAAATGCAGAAATGCCACAAGGAGGCCAAAGGACAATTTCCCAAGGCCAAGATCGTAGTAAGTCAAGTGGCTCCTGTCAAAAATAAAAAACACTAGACATTAAGAAAGATCTGTTCAACGCAATGACAAGACAGATACTACAGACAGAAAACGACATTACTTTCGTCTCCTTTAACGAGTTGAGGATGGAAGACAGCAGAGTCCTGACAGCTGACAACGTTCACCCCCACGACCAGAGGAGCGAGCACCATCGCGAGGACCCTGGGGGCAAACACCTGCATGGAATGTTTTGGGAAAAAGCCACGGAGGAGACCCGCAACCTTTCGTTACAGTTGCCAAGGTTTTCATCCTCCACCTTTTCCACTTCCTTGGTTCTGCTAAACTGGTTGTACTTTGACTCTCAGCTGTTTACAGCCAATCATCAAGATTCTCTGTTTTCATCTATAGTCATCTCTACATTAGTTGATGTCTAAATGATAAAATTGTTGTGGTATATAAATGAAAGCACATAAAAAAACCAAACATTACATTTCTACAGTGGAATTGTCGTTCTATAACAAAAAAATCTATCGTACTTAAATCAATATCTAGTAACAAATAAGTTTCATGTTTTATTACTGCAATCTTTAAATGTGAGCTGACATAAATTATCATATCTACCTGGATTTTGCCACCCTCCGGTTTTACGAACAATGTGGAGACAGAGTGCAAACAGCCATTTATGTACGTAAAGACCTGGACTTTTGTGAAAGAACTCCACCAGTGTGTATAATGTTTCCTCTGTGTCATGCTGTGCAGCTATGGTTAAGTCCACTTCATCCTTGATTCTTAATGTTGCTTCAATTTATCTTCCAAAAGGTCCTGATAATAAGAACACTGAATGGTTGAAAGGGTTCCAAGACCAAATGGATAAGTGGGGTATTGGGGGTGATTTTAATGCTCATGCCCCTTTCTGGGATAATAGTTGTTCCTATATTTTAAATAACTGTTTGTTAGATAACATAGCGGATTCTATTGTTTACATACGGAATAATGGAAATATAACTCGTATTCCAGATATATCTAACCACAATCCCTCAGCCATTGATTAACTTTTGTATCTCTATCATGGTAGTCAACGCAATGTGGGAAAACGGGAGATGACTCTTTAGGATCAGATCATATTCCAATCATAGTATATTTAAATAACATAGGAGCAGAAGAAGAAAAACACCGAAAGAAGTTATTCCAAAAGTATAATTACAAGTGTGCAGATTGGTCACTCTTCAAAGACATCCTTAAAAACATAGATTTAGATTATTCTACTGAAGAAAATATAGACAATCAGTATGATAAATTCTGTAAATTATCCTTACAGCAGCAGATAAATCGATCCCCAAAAATAAAAAAACAAAATTTAAAAAAAAAACACAATGGAAATGTGTGGTGGAACAAGGAACATGAACGCGCAAAATAACAAGAAAAAAGAAAGATTTAAGACATATTGTAAAAAAAAAAAAAAAAAATCAGCAAGTAATCATGAAAAAAAAAGACGGGTAAAGAAAGTGATGATGCAATAGAATATACAAAATTGAAACACTGGAATGATTTCTGTAACTCTGAAGTAAAACATTGTAAGGATATGGGAAAGGTATGGGAAGAACTGAAAGCTATGAAAAAATGGATTGACATCACCACAGTATCCCATAAAGATAGATAATAATAATCTGCCCACTGCTAAAGAGAAAGCAAAAGCTTTTTGTAAACTTATTCGCTGATGTCAGCCGTCCTAGGGTCTAAGAAACACTGACCGACTTACAGAGAAAAAGAAGAAAGTAATATAACATATGATGATCCACCACCAGATAATAGCATTAACATTAATGCTCCTATAACTGTGCATGAAGTAAAAGAAGCCATTAGAGCCATTCCAATAAGGAAATCATCGGGTGGTTTAGATGCAATATCTAATCAGATGCTTAAGAATTTACCTGCAAATCTTGTAGTTTTTCTTTCATGCTTTGCTAAGTACTTGCTGGTATAGTAGCAACATGCCCAAAATATGGAAACAGACAATTGTTGCCGCAGTTCATAAACAAGGAAAGTCTTCGAGAAATCCTAAAAAATTACAGACCTATAGCATTAACATTACACGTCTGTAAACTATCAGAAAGAATTGTTTTGAATAGACTAGCACATTACTGTGAAAAAAAAAAAAAACATGACATCATTCCTATCAATCAAGCTGGCTTTCGTAAAGGGAGATCTACTACAGAGATATTAGTGAAATTATCAACAAAATATAAAGAAACAATTTGCAAGACGTAAATGTGTCCTGGCTACATTTTTGACATAACCAAGGCTTACGATCAAGTGTGGCATTCACAGCTATTAAACAAACTTAAAATTGGATATCAGGAAATGTATACAATTTTGTTAAATGCTTTCTGAAAAATAGGGTAATACAAACAGGAGTAGGAAAAAAAACATATTCCACTAGTAGAATGTTATCAATGGGAATCCCCCAAGGGTCAGTGTTAGCTCAGCTTCTTTTCTCATTGCTATTGTATGATTTGCCAAATAAGTTATCTAAAAAGGTAGTTCTCGTTCAATATGCAGACGACATTTGCATGTGGATGGAAGTAACTCTAAAAAAAAGAAAACTCCACACTGTGATACAAATTTTTCATCAGAAAGATCTATCAAGACGAACTAAATAGGATGGCGGAATACATGAAGTCAAATGGATTAAACTTACCTGTTGAAAAAAAAAATATAATACTTTTTCAATAGTGGTAATAAAATAAAATAAAAAAAAAAAAAAAAACCTGCCTGTTTTTACATTGGGCGAAACACCTCTTAAATACGTGACTGAAGTTAAATTCCTAGGAGTCCATTTCACATCTAAACTATCAAGGAACGCTCATATCGAATACTTATTAACAAAGGCGAGGAAAAATATTAAATTTCCTTAAAACTATCTCTAAATAAAAATGGGGACAGAATTCATCTACAATGATAACTCTATGTAAATCTTTAATGAGGTCGAAAATAACATATGTCCAAGAATTAATCTTTAGCGCTCCCAAATACCTAATGAAAAAGCTTGAAAGTATTGAATGCAAGGCATTGAAATTAGCACTTGGCCTTCCAGTGCATGCATCATCTTCGCGTACGTATTATGAAGCGCAGATGCTTCCCTTAGATGAATACAGAGAGTTAGCATGTTGTAAATTTGTTATCAAGCATGTTGTAAATTTGTTATCAAGAGTACAACTAATAATAAAACGCACATTAGATCTGAAATAAAAATGAGGGTCAGATATTGATTTTCCTAAAAGAGCAAAATCTATAGCTTCTCAAAAAAAAAAAAAAACA
>JADBJO010016908.1:27500-39160 GCA_016801955.1 Conus betulinus | reverse complement strand
AAGCTCTGCTACATCGCCATCTCTCTCTCTCTCGTCTCATCCATCCCCTCTTACCCTTCAGTGCGGCAATCGCTTGGGTTCTCTCATCCATCATGGATGCTTTGTTCAGGATTCACGTTAAACACAAATCCCTGTCTATGTCCACAAAGACAGAGGGTTTTAAGCTTTGTCTTATCCTGAGAGTCACGTACCAGCATGAAAAAGGTAATTACCATTTTCTTTTTTTTAAAAAAACAAAAAAAAATCACATACTGAAGGATGAAATGAATTTTTGGTATGAAAAACACACTGTTGTTGTTTTAGAAACAAAAGGAGAAAGGAGGAGGGGTAGTGACAGAGGTCCGTGACGACAGCAAAGAACTTAAGTTTGAATGACAAGTATGGCAGTCCGAGGTCTTGATGCTGCTGGTTATGAAGAAGCGTGTCCAAAGGAGGACCCCAACACTTGTGCTCTGTCGCCTTTTCCTCTACATTCATAAAAACTATAATAAATAATAATAATGATACTTATATAGCGCCTATTCTCAGCTTGCGACCAAGCTCTAAGCGCTTTACAATCCACACTCATTTACACAACGGGCGATGCCTAACCCTGGGTATTGCCGACTGAAGAGCTGCACGCTGGCGCTTCATTCAGTCGTTTCCCGTGTCCATCCATTCAAGATCGTTCACATCAATTTCCTTACTTCCTTCATTCTTTTCCATTTCTCACGCAGGTGCAGTTGATGTGTAACGTGTCATCCAGTACCACGGCCAAACTGGCCTTCTCTTCCGAAAGTTGGTGATGGGATTTTTACGTGTTGTGCCCAATGTTATGCGTGCGTTCACCACATGGAACCTCGGGGTGTATTGTATCATTTGAAGGACGAGTATGGGAAATGGAGTCAGAACCAATGTTAACTCCAAGGGAAAAATCCCCTGTACCGAAACGCCCCAGCGGAGATGATCGAACCGCAACCCCGGATCACCAATATTACGATCCGGCGCTCTACCAACTGGAGCTATTTCGGCTCCCAATTCATTCCTACATAGTAAGAGACATCATCCCAAAGGAAGACGGTCGGGTCCCTGCACGCGTGCTATGGGCCTTCCCTTCACACGGAGTGTATCATACATGGAATGAGAAAAGGCTTGCACCGCCCATGCAGTCCGACGACCAGCGTGGAGTCTTCACCTGTGCCCTCTGCCACAGGGACTGTCATTCCCCGCTTTCGGACTGGCCAGCCCACACACCGTCGCTTGTAACCAGAAATAGATACCCAGAGCGCAACTCCAATAGTCTATCGAGGACTGAAGGATGCCTACCTACATACATGGCAGAGAGCTCATCATCAGAGGAACTACATGAAGTGCTGTCGCCTGCCCTGCACGAATCGGCGTCAGTAGCATTACTCGCTTCCTTATGGCATTTTTTGTCCTTAGTCTTGCACTGTCTAGGGATGGCTGGGCTCTCTACAATACTTTAACGAAACAACTTTTTGCAGGCAGCAGCACCAGCTTTCACTTAGACCTGGATATAATCCAGCAGTAACCCGGAAGCAATGGCTCAGGGGTTTTTGTTGTTTTTTTTTTCATTATCAAAAAACGCACGGCCTTTGGGGGAGATCTGATTAGAAAATTCAAACTTCCGGGTTGTAAACAGACTAGAAAAAACTTGATCAAAACGGTTTTTTTTTGGTAATTTTTCGTAATCGTGTTAAACGTCTGAAAGTTTTGATGGCTCCAAAGTAGGGTAGCTGCTAACTGGACAATTGAAACAAGGAAAAAACTGAACTCCTCAAAGCCAAATGAAAAAAAAACAACTGCATTCCAAACAAATAGCTGCTCGACCTATGATCGTCTGTCAAATTTGCAGAAATTTTGGTCTTGGGGCAACCGAGTAAGCAAGCCATGGAAGGGAAAAAGGCACAGGGGAGACGAGACGGGTCAATACAACATTAATCAGATCGTAAAATATAATGAAAATGACATGATAGTTAGTGGTGGTGGTATATAGTCATAATAATGATAAGAACTAATGTAACAATAATGAATAATATAGTTGTAGTAAGACTATTCTAATAGCGAAGAAAGAAGAGGAGTGCGGATAGTTACAAGAAACATGGTTAATGATAGCAAGAATAATACCACATGATATGATAATAATGATAATGATGATGATGATGATGTTAAGGGAGGGGTGAGGAGAAGAGAAGAGAAAGAGAAGATGACAAAGAGTATTAAGGGACGATACAGAAAATGGAGAAAGAAAGAGAGAGACAGAATCTAAGAAATACACCACGGTTATAAATGCAACCAGATCAATCATAATGAATGACATATACAAAATGCATAGAATTTAGAAAATATACATGGACATAAAGTTCATCTCTGTATATGAATGAGGAAAGTGTTTGATGTTGACATTGGTGCTGATGAGTTTATTATAGTAACCATAATAAGCTATAATAACAACAATAGTAATTTTTAAAGGCCGTAGTAATAGAACTAGCAACAACATGATAACAGCGATAGCAGTTATAAGAATAATCATGATTGTGATAATCTTAGTAGAAGACGTGGTAGTAAGTAGTTTCGTCGTCGTCGTCGTCGTAGTAGTATTAGTAGGTAGTATGTAGTAGTAGTAGTAGTAGTAGCCGTAGTAGTATTAGTAGTTGTTGTTGTTGTTGTCGTCGTAGTAATGTTTTGGCCATGTATCTGTGCTATGCTGATGATAAAGGGGGACGAGCTGGAAACTTGGAGGGTGGGGTGGGGTGATGAGTGATATAGATAGGATGGTAAATTTTAGAACACGGATAATCTCTTCCCAAATATAAGATGTATCCGAGTTGTGGCAGGTGTGTTTCAATCCACTTGGTTTGATGCAGTTGAAATGGATCCACCTGGTGGATTGTGTACTTCCCAGTGGATGCGCGGATCATGGTGTGATTGAGTAACACGAAAAAAAGCACTTCCAGTGGACTGTACTGAAATGTCACGACAGCGCAGAGATTAAACATTGTATCCGGCAAAGACGAGACAAAGTCGCGGACAGCCGGCGTCTGCAGTCTTCACCACGTCTTCTCTGATCCTGCTTACTACCGACCTCTGGCTCGGCCTCGGTGGCTGTGGCGTCTCGCTTCATCACCCTTCTAATCTTGGCTTCTGGCTTCTCTCCCCTGCTGTCTGGCTTCTCTCCTGCTATCTGGCTTCTCTCCCCTGCTGTCTGGCTTCTCCCGCCCTTCGGTCTGTCTTCCCTTCCTGTGGCTGAGTGGGGTCCCCTAGTCACCTACATCCCATACATTTCTCTTATGAAGCCCATTTCTTCCCTTCCCCGTCCTCTCTTCCGATCCTCGAAGACGGTGCCTTTTCCCTAAAAGCTTCTCTCTGTGTGTGTTGTGTGTGTGTGTGTGTGTGTGTGTGTGTGTGTGTGTGTGTGTGTGGTGCATGTGCGCGAGCGTACGTGTGCGTGTGTAGTTTGTTGTTAACCTGTGGCGAACTTAGCTTACGTGCGTCTGCCTGTGCAAGCTTGACCTTTCTGGAACTGTTCCATTATCACATTTGCATTGCGGACTTGACACTTGTTCTCTGTCGGTTAGCCACTAACTCGCTTCGTTTTGCTTGCTTTCCTTTGGGACGTGGCCATTTGAGGATGGGGAAAATGTGGATCAAGAAAGTTTGTGAATCTTCAATCTGAATGTATGTTCTTTTGAAACGGTTTTTCTTCTTAAACTGTCTAGACCCAATCCTGAGTTTTCAAATTCCTCTCTCTCTCTCTCCTCTCCTCCTCTCTCTCTCTCTCTTCTCATCTCAGTCATCCCCCCTTCCCGCCTGCTCTTTCCCATACCTCGTTTCTGTCTTGTCTTAACAGATAGAACACAAAGTAGAAAAGCAGTTTCCATGTGATTTTGTCCTACGAGAATGAACAGAAGAAGGAACAGGGGATTAGTTCTGATCTCGTGACGGTGAGAGAAGAGTAACGTTCACCTCATCACAGGATAGGAGAACTGGTCTTCTCGTGTGTGTGTGTGTGAGTGCGTGGCTTGTGTGTGTGTTGTGTGTGGTGTGGTGTGTGTGTGTTGTGTGTGTGTGGTGCGTGTGTGTGTGTGCGTGTGTGTGTGTTGTGTGTGGGTGTGTGTGGTGTGCACGCGCGAGTGCGTATCCGCGCGTATCTTTATGCGTTCGAGTGATCTCACATGAAGATCACAGCAGAGTATGTTCTATTTCAAAAATCCACCAAGTACAAAGCTTTCGCCGTTTTATATCTCGGTACTTTTGTCGCCATTTTTATTGCGTATAAAAGTCCTAAAGCACACACAAGGTTACACTTAAAATGTTGAAACCACGGCTAGGCGGTTCTAAAGTTACATTCTTGACGTTGTGTTGTGTTGGGTTTTTCAATTTTTTTTTTCTTTCTGTGTTAACCTCCACTCGGTCGTCGTTCCACAACTGAATGTCTTACGTCATATACAGAATGTATTGCTTTCGCCCTTCATTTTTCTCCCACACCCTCCGGTTACGAACGTCCCGTGTGTCGTTTCTGTGATGATTTGTTGTTGTTGTTCAAGATAGGAATGGCTTGTTTTCGCTCTTCTTGGAGAAAGAAAAATGACGTAAAACATTTTGATCAAATTTAACGTTTTTGACGGGGGTCAAATAGAACAGAGGAGACCAAAGATCAAACCTGGGCATAGAGCTAGAAAGCTGCTAAAATCGTGGCGGTGATAGTGGTGTGTGTGTGTGTGTGGTGTGTGTGTGCTGCGGGGCGCGCGCATGTGTGTTGTGAGGTGGAGAGAGAAAGAGGAAGAGAGAGAGAGAGAGCATTCATAATTACATTTTTGTCAGCATTTAAACGTTATCAGAATGTAATGTTTTTTCTTGAAACAAACACAAATCCCAATAGAGTCTTATTGTATATAACGTGTGGAAAGGAACAAAAACAACACCGTTGAATAAGGGGTAAAGAATTTTTTTAAATGTAACGCAAAATTTCATAGAACTCAACACGATTAACTCGATTAATGTTCATTCTAATGTGCACATAGTAACCAAACAGAAAAAATAAGGACGGCAAATCTACAAAAATGAAAAAAAAACTCTCTCTCTCCTCTCTCCGCTCTCAGTCTCCACGATCTCTCTCTCTCTCTCTCTCTCTCTCTCTCTCTCACGCTCTCTCTCTCTTAGACAGGTATCCTACGTTTATAGCGTGTTATTTCCTTTCTCCTGTTTTTTTTCTCTACACCCTTTTTCCATTTTTGTTTATTTGTTTTGTTTGTTTTGTTTGTTCTTTGTGGAATGGATCAGGAACCAAGAAGGAAAGAAACTGCACACTCTTATACACACGCCATTTATTCTTATGGGTATTTCTGACGGATGAACAATTTTTTTACAGGACCCATCAAAAACGGTGTTTAGCTTTTTTTTTCTTTCTTTCTTCCTCTTTCTTCTTTCTTTTCTTGTATCACCGGCTTTGCCTAGGCTTGATTTCGCCTCCCCTGTCTTCCTTCAAAATGCACGTGCGCGTGAAGATGTTGGCTAAAATCACCTGGTTATCTCAGACCCCAGCTATGATCTTTCGTGAAATTGAAGGAGAGACTTAGGGTGAGGTGAAAATACAGGGGAACCTTTTGTAGATCTGCTACAAGTTCTTTTTTTTTCCCGAAACTGAAATAAAAGACTGTCCCTCTTAACAGTGTGACTTGACATGTGAATATTTGCAGCAGAGACAAACTGTTTCTGTTATATACGTTGGGTGCAGAGTCTTGATCTTCTTTTCTACACGACACATCCAGACGAATTGTTTTTTTTTTATGTTTTTATATTACTAAGCATATTCTTCCCACTAGTAATTATTAAGTTGTTTTTGTTTAATTCGCTCTTTCTTTCAATTTTGTGTGTACGGAGTAAATGGGAGCACAATTATGATATGTTATCATAATGAATGACGGTTCAAAACCAAATGCTGTCATAAATAGTATAATAAACTGAATTCAGAAGTCCTATAAAACATGGGCAAGGGCACAGGTGGTAAGTTTTCTGAAAACTTTGCTATGAAACACATCGGACAGCAAAGGGCAAAACAAGGTTTTACCCTGCTTACAAGGAAATGTGATATGAGAAGCTGCAATCTCTGGGCCACAATGCTTGTTGTTTTTTTTTTTTTTTTAGTACAGATTTGCTTTGAAAGCCCTCTGTCTGGGTCTGTTGATGACAGAAATTATCATCCTTGCATAATATAAACAACATTAGCAAAAGGAAAAGTGGATCAGTATTTAGTGACTGGATTCAGAATCTCTTTTTTTCTTTCTTATCTGAACTGTATCTAGCGTACAGGGTTTTTTTTTTTTCTTCTAGCGTGCAGTTTGTTGTGTGATTTTTAGCCCTAGTGGAAACAAATGGAGCATAGTGTCCCACCTGTTTTTTGTTTGTTTTGTTTGTTTTGTGTGTGTGTGTGTGTGTGTGTTTTGTTGTTTTGCTGTCCGTTTTTTGCTGCGTCATAAAAGTTGGTCAGTCCCTCTCATTAAAGGGGATTCCACAATGAGAAACGCACTACAGAAAGAGATTCTTGTTTTGGTTTCCTCTTAAAATGAACTGGTTCATTCATTATCCCAGCCAGATCTTGTCTGGTTTCAGGATGTTATTCATTTAGAGTAAACAAATCTATTTTGATTCAGCACAAAAGAAGGATTTCCTGAAATTTTGAGCTTCGAAAATACAATTTGTAATACAATTGTGTGTGTGTGTTGTTGTTTGTTGTTGTTGTTCTTCAATTTAACCGTCTTTTCATTAAATGTGATATTAGACAAGGTGTGTGCGTGAGTGCGCGCGTGAGTGTGTGCGTGTGTGTGTGTGTGTGTGTGTGTGTGTGTGTGTGTGTGTGTGTGTGTGTGTGTGTGTTGTGAGTGAGTGTGATGAGGAGAAACTCTAAGTAAGAATTTAACTGTAAAAAAAAAAAAAGAAAAAAAAAAGAAAAAAAACACATCAAAAGTAAAAAACAAACAACTGTACAAAATAAGATCATGAAACAGCAATTACAGGATTGAGCCAACTGGGCTTAACGTAAGAATTCGTACAAAATTTAAAAGAGACATGGTATCCTGGAATATGCACTTTGAAGCATCCTTTCTAAATTCTGACAAATCGGAATCAAAGTAGGGGCAAAAGTATAGAACGTGTGTTGTTGTACAATTATCAAGGGCGCCGCAAGCACATCGAATATTCTTGACATATTTTGTTCTGAATGCATTTATTTTCAACCGAAATAATGAGGAGAGAAGTTGTTTACTGTGTCTTGGATATAATCCCATGTTTGTATTACGGTTTACTGGATTTACTGAGGAAGCCTTTTTAAAAGATTACTTGCTCGAGAGTTCGTACAACAAAGTATAGAAGAGTTGGGTTTGTGTATTCGGGGGAGAACACTTTCTTTTTAGTATTCCTCAAATTTTTCAAATCTGTTTGCTTTTTGAAAGTTAGAAATATCACATGCGAAAAAGAGACTAATGCAATCAATATATTTACACTGTGCCAGCATTGTAGAATGTGAGTTTACAAACGCAGACTATTATCATGAATTTTGGCTGTGACGCCTGTTTTTTTTTTTTTTTTTTCATTTGATCTTATGCAAGGTGATTTGTCGTAGACATTGTAGGCTGATTTTAGATTGATAAGGTGACCAGCTTTTGGATTCGTAGCAACTGCATTTCAGTGTGTACCTAGTTGTGAATTGCTCACTACCCGGATGTAGCCTCGTTGATCAGCTGATTGACATCATCACAACAGCCAACAATAACATCAGTACTGTCTTCGCCCATCATCAGTGTTGTACAATATCATCATCTGTACCACCACCACCAGCAACGTTAACATATGTACTGTTATCGTCATCGGCACCACCACCATCATCATCATCATCATCATCATCATCAACATCGTCGTCGTCGTCGTCGTCGTCGTCGTCGTCGTCGTCGTCGTCGTCGTTGTCGTCATCATCATTACGTCTTCATATCATCATGACCATCACATCGTTCATGGTCATCATCATCACCATCATCGTCGTCGTCGTCGTCGTCATCATCATCATCATCATCATCATCATCATCATCATCATCATCATCATCATCATCATCACCACCACCACCACCACCACCACCACCACCATCATCATCATCATTGCAGACAGACTGGACTGCCTGCAGGTCTTGTCACAGAAGTGGTTCAGATGTCTGTGAGGTCCGTCTTTAATCTCAGCAAAAGGGTATATCATATGTAAAATCTATCTATATCATATGTAAAATCTATCTATTCATTGATCCAGTTCACGTGAATTGTTAGTTAGACTGCCTGTAATGATGTTTGCAGACCTTCATTTGCGAGATTGCTGCAGTTCCCCATCTGCCTAACTTTGGAGTTTGCAGGCATAATTCCTCACATATCCTTCAGGTCTCATGAACATAACTGTTGTGTAGTGTTTTCAGTAAACTGGATATGGATTTTCTTCTCTGTTTCAAACGCTTTTATTTTGATCTTATTACATGAAGGAAGACACTGATTTCTTTGGAGAGATCATCTCTTTTTAGCGCTATGGGTAACAGCCATGGCTGTGAAACGTATCAGCCCTGGCAATGAAACATGTCAGCCCTGGCAATGAAACATGTCAGCCCTGACAATGAAACCCTGTCAGCCCCTGCAATGAAACATGTCAGCCCTGGTAATGAAACATGTCAGCCCTGACAATGAAACATGTCCATCCCTCACATGAAACATGTCAGCCCTGACAATGAAACATGTCAGCCCTGGTAATGAAACATGTCAGCCCTGGTAATGAAACATGTCAGCCCTGACAATGAAACATGTCAGCCCTGGTAATGAAACATGTCAGCCCTGCACAATGAAAAACATGTCAGCCCTGACAATGAAACATGTCAGCCCTGACAATGAAACATGTCAGCCCTGGCAATGAAACATGTCAGCCCTGACAATGAAACATGTCAGCCCTGGCAATGAAACATGTCAGCCCTGACAATGAACATGTCAGCCCTGGCAATGAAACATGTCAGCCCTGACAATGAAACATGTCAGCCATAACAATGAAACATGTCAGCCCCGACAATGAAACATGTCAGCCCTGACAATGAAACATGTCATCCCTTGTAATGAAACCCCTCAGCCCTAACAATGAAACATTTCAGCCCTGACCGTGAAACATTCAGCAATGACAATCAAACATCGTCTTTGGGGCATAGTTAGGGTTGAGCGAAGGTCAAGGTCAAATAGACATTAATTTCTTTGAAACTTCTTTGCACAAGATAGATTTTTACCACAGGACGCTGGTCACAAAGGGTGAACATATCATTCCAGTTCTGAACCTGTCCACAGTCGTTGACCTCGACTTGTTTGGCCAAGGCGACATGAGAAAGCTGTTAATTCATTCGCAAGTATGCTGTTTTGGAGCTGGATATCCCAAGTTCATTAAGCAGCATGGGCAATAATGGGAAACAGTCTGTGTGGTCCAGCATTGTTTTTGAGAAGTCTCAACTCCACAGGCCTCATGATTGTTCGAATGTATAATGTGTGTATGCACATTTCATTAACACCGCAAAGATGTGTTCGCATGATACATCTATGTTATGTTAACATTCTAAGTTCATAAGAATAAGAAAAAAACAGAGAAAGGGAGCGGAGGGGTGGTGGAAGTTCTAATGAGAGTGTGGGAGAAGGATCGGGGGGGGGGGGGGGGGCAATCTCTCCATCCATCTTCCCACAGACGCTATCAAAATCTCGTTGCGACATCTCACACGAGCATTACAAAGACACAACTAGGGTCCGCAATTGCAGCCGAGCCCAGAGCCAATTTTTCCTCTCTGATATTCCCTCAACCACTGAACAAAAAAAAACAAAAGCTGAAATGGTCCGGCAATTGCAGCCCAAGTTAAACAAAACAAAACAACAAAAAAACACAAAAAAAAACCAAAACCAACAAAAAAACCAAAAAACAAAAAGAACAAACAACGGACATTTGAACAAACAACGGATCCAGCTTTTCGACTGGATTCATCTCATAGAGAATCAAAAGACAATTTGTCATTTTGAAAGTTTCCAAGGCAGTGTCAGCACAGTGTTTTTAATCTTGTTGCTAGATATCATTCTGTGGGTGAAAGAGAGCCAGAGCTCGTTTGTCAAATTCTTTCCAATTACTTCTGATACCCCAGTGTGCTGCTGCTGCTGGTCAGTGGTGGTATTGTGTGTGTGTTTTGTGTGTGTGTGTGTGTGTGTGTGTGTGTGTGTGTGTGTGTGTGTGTGTGTGTGTGTGTGGTCTGTGTGTGTGCGAGTTTTGTGTGTGTGTGTGTGTGTGTGTGTGTGGTGTGTGTGTGTGGTTGTGTGTGTGTGTGTGTGTGCGTGCCGTGTGTGTGTGTGTGTGTGTGTGTTACGCAACACATCCAATACCCCTTATTCCTCCTCATCCGTCGTCTTTTTCTTCCGTCATTATGTTTACATTTTTTTTTTATTGATGTTTCTCTTGTGCTTCCTTTCTTCTTCCTCTAATTCTTCTTCTTTTACTTTCTTTCATTCTTTGTTCCTTTTTTTTTAATTCCTTCCTTCTGTTTCCAGGGGAGATTGTAGGCTCTCATCACGTCTATCACGTCGTGAAACAGCTTTCGATTATTGGTAAAGAGGGAAAGAACAAGTGCCCTAAAGACAATGGCAAAGCGCCTGCTAGATATAGTTGAGGAGGAACGAAAAGTGACCTTCATAATGCTCAATTCCCCCAACTTGGAAAAGGTGTTCAATAGCTAAGAGGGTAAAACATCTGGCATAAAAACTTCAGATGCTTAATTATTCAGGTGAGGCAGGTTTCAAATCCAGTCCGCTCGAACAAGACTGAAACAGTTGTCAGAGAGGTGGTGAGTTGGTGGGATAGGAGCGGACACATTTCTCCTATGAAACTTTCGGCTTTGGAGGTCTACTTATGGTGTCTTCCTACTAAACATGATCACCTGTGAAAGAATCAGCGTGCTGATTGGTCAAACCTGCTGACGTGATCCTCACAGTAAGTATTAAGTATGTTCCAGTTGTTCAAAACAACCAAACGCAGTGTTTGTTATTGAACATTCACAACAAGTTTCTTTTATCCAGGTTCGTGGTGACTACAACTCTTTCGAGCCAGGTGAAGGTGCTTCATCCACCTTTACTATTCTCAACTGAAGCATGCCAATAATGTGATGCGATGCGTCCTTTTTTTAAAATCATCAGACATACATGCATACAATCCATTTGAACAATTACAGTAGTGCCTGGTTGATGTTCCAGAAATAAAACTTTGTTATACTGCGGAACATTGTCTTAGCACTTCAGCACCTTAACACCTGAAGGCTGTTTGTTGTTTCCATCGTGAATCGGCCCTGACCTATTGTCACCATGGCAGCCTGCAAATTATATTTTAAAAAATGAGACTTTTCGTCAGTCGTAGCAAATAGTGGAGTATACTTCTCGCAAGCTATTGTGTTGTTGTTTAGCATCATCTCGTCTTTCTGGGTCATTTCCTAATCGTCCCTCCTCCTCCTCCTCCTCCTCCTCCTCCTCCTCCTCCTCTTATTTCATTGCTTCATCATCATGATGACCACGAGTCGCCGAAAACCAAATGAATATCTGCCAGAGTGTAAGTGCCAGCACTTGATGAT
>JADBJO010016908.1:17500-25000 GCA_016801955.1 Conus betulinus | reverse complement strand
CAGGCCTCCTCCTCCCCTTCCCCCTCCTTCCTCCTCCCCCTCCTCTCGACTCTCTTTTCCTCCTCGACTCCTCTTCCTTTCTCTCTCCCTCCTCCCTCTCATCGCTCTCCCTCTCCTCGCGCTCCCTCGCTCATCTCTCCTCCATCCTCTCTCCTCTCTCATCCGCCCTACTCCCTCTCTCTCCTCCCTCTGCCCTGCGCACAAAAAAAAAAAAAAAGACACGTCGACTCCTCTCCTCCTCTCTCCCTCGTCGATCCCTCCTCCTCCCCCCTCCATCTCGCGCTCTCTCTCTCTCGCCTCTCCCCCTATCCTCCCCCCCTCTCGCTCTCCTCTCCCCCTCTCTCCTCTCCCGCCCTCCCCATCGCCGCGCTCTCTCATTTCTTACTGCCCTCCTCTCTCCCCATCTCTCCCTTTTTCCCCTCCCCCTCCCTTCTCCCACCTCCTCCATCCTTCTCCCCTCCGCTTTCAAGCCCTCCCCTCATCCTCCCTCCCCTCCTCTCTCCCTTTCTCGCTCAGTCGCGCTCCTCTCTCCTCTCCACATCCACCCCTCTTCTCCTCTCCTCTCTCCCCTAGCTCTCTCCCCACCCCCGTCCTCTTCTCCTGGTCCCCGCTCCTCCCTCGCTCTCTCTCTCTCTCTCCGGGTCTCTCCTCATCCCTCTCCTCCTCTCTGTTCTTTATCTTGTTACTTGGTGTTTTCCTACGAGCCTCCAGTCACTCACCATGGAGAAACACCATACTGAAGATCTGTGCAACGCACCTGCACGCACAAGGAAATGGAGGAGGGGAGAGTCTGGAAGGGAGACATAGGCACGTGCAAGCAGCGGAAGGAATGTGAGGGTGAGAGAGAGAGAGAGAGAGGAGGGAGAGGGGAAGGAGGAATTCTGCGGGTGCAGTCACCAAAGAGGCCATCTCTCTCTGCCAGCACGCCCATCCATTCTTCCCCTTTCTCTGCTGCCATCCCCTCTCCGCTGCCATCCCCCCCACCCCTCTCTCTCTCTCTCTCTCTCTCTGCATGCATCTCATCCCTACTTCCACTCCCCCTTCTTCCCTTCCCTCTACTCTTTCCCCCACCCCAACCATTCATAATCCTTTGCATATATGTAACTTCCATCCTTTGCCAGTTGCATCCTCAAGATCGATGTGGTAACTTCATGGTAAGTGTGTGTGTGGTGTGTGTGTGTGTGTGTGTGTGTGTGTGTGTGTGTGTGTGTGTGTGTGTACAACACTATGTTAATCTGGCAGTAAATGGTTTCAGTCAGTGTGTGTGTGTGTGCGCGCGCGCGCGTGTGTGTGTGTGGTGTGAGGTTGTCAGTCAGTCGGTCAGTCAGTCAGTCCGTGAAGCTTCTGCGTGCAACAGCATTCTGTGGCAAGCTAAAAGACCGTCCTAAGTGTTCCTAGCACCTTAAGCAGTCTTTGTGGGGTGAGATGCTGAAGGACTCAGCTTCTCACTGGGCCAGTGTTACAGGGCTAGGGACTCAGCTTCTCACTGGGCCAGTGTTACAGGGCTAGGGACTCAGCTTCTCACTGGGCCAGTGTTTACGGGGCTAGGGACTCAGCTTCTCACTGGGCCAGTGTTTACGGGGCTAGGGACTCAGCTTCTCACTGGGCCAGTGTTATGGGGGGAGGGAGCTTTCTCACTGGGCCAGTGTTACAGGGCTAGGGACTCAGCTTCTCACTGGGCCAGTGTTTACGGGGCTAGGGACTCAGCTTCTCACTGGGCCAGTGTTTACGGGGCTAGGGACTCAGCTTCTCACTGGGCCAGTGTTTACAGGGCTAGGGACTCAGCTTCTCACTGGGGGACAGTGTTTACGGGGCTAGGGACTCAGCTTCTCACTGGGCCAGTGTTGCGGGGCTAGGGGACTCAGCTTCTCACTGGGCCAGTGTTTACGGGACTAGGGACTCAGCTTCTCACTGGGCCAGTGTTTTACAGGGCTAGGGACTCAGCTTCTCACTGGGCCAGTGTTTACGGGGCTAGGGACTCAGCTTCTCACTGGGCCAGTGTTACGGGGGCTAGGGACTCAGCTTCTCACTGGGCCAGTGTTACGGGGCTAGGGACTCAGCTTCTCACTGGGCCAGTGTTATGGGGCTAGGGACTCAGCTTCTCACTGGGCCAGTGTTTACGGGGCTAGGGACTCAGCTTCTCACTGGGCCAGTGTTTACGGGGCTAGGGACTCAACTTCTCACTGGGCCAGTGTTTACGGGGCTAGGGACTCAGCTTCTCACTGGGCCAGTGTTACGGGGCTAGGGACTCAGCTTCTCACTGGGCCAGTGTTTACGGGGCTAGGGACTCAGCTTCTCACTGGGCCAGTGTTTACGGGGCTAGGGACTCAGCTTCTCACTGGGCCAGTGTTACGGGGCTAGGGACTCAGCTTCTCACTGGGCCAGTGTTTTACGGGGCTAGGGACTCAGCTTCTCACTGGGCCAGTGTTATGGGGCTAGGGACTCAGCTTCTCACTGGGCCAGTGTTATGGGGCTAGGGACTCAGCTTCTCACTGGGCCAGTGTTTACGGGGCTAGGGACTCAGCTTCTCACTGGGCCAGTGTTGCGGGGCTAGGGACTCAGCTTCTCACTGGGCCAGTGTTATGGGGCTATTGCGTATGTCCTTTCCCTCACTGTTGCCCATCAAAAGGACCAGAAGTCCAATGACAGCTGGGGGAATGGTAGCGAGGGAAGGGTGCTGTGTTCAAGAGGGAAGCACATTCGGTCATGCCTAGGAAGGGGCTTTCACCAACGAAATGGCTAATCCCCCCCCCCCCCCCCCTCCCTCCCTCCACACTTAGCTGCACAAGAACATAGTCATTCACACTATTCAGGTTTTAAGTTTTAACAATCGCCACAAACAGTTTCCAAACATCAACAACAACACGGGTGGATGTTGCCGATGTTGTTGCTATTGTTATTGTGGTTTTAACACCATTTGTTAACGATTGACGTTTTACTTCGGTTGTCATATCATTCTTGTAACCAGGACAAAAAGAAATACACTGTGGTGCCGTCCCTGTTGGCTCAGGAGTGTTTAAGTGACATGTTGCTATCCACTCAATTCTCTGTACATGTAATTATTGATTTTCGGTTTTGCTCGTCGGCTCCGTTTCACACCCATTTCTCTCTCTCTCTCCTCTCTCTCTCTCTCTCTCTCTCTCTCTCTCTCTCTCTCTCTCTCTCTCTCTCTCTCTTTACTTGATTACCCCTGTCGAGTGGCCCCCACTTCCAGGAAAGTCTGCTGAACTTAAAACCTCACAGTCTGTCGTCGTTTTTTTTTTTTTTTTTTTTTTTTTTGAAAACCTCCTCCGGCGGCCGACAAAGTGGGAACGACGTGGCCGTATTGCACACTTCACACCACTCGGCTGCACTTCAGCCCTCCCTCTCCCTCTTCTCTCTCCAACCACTCTCCCGTCCACTCTCTCGCAGACTCCACTCCCCTCTCGCCCCTTCATTTCCTTCCTCTCTCTCTCTCTCTCTCTCTCTCTCTCTCTCTCTCTCTCTCTCTCTCTCTCTCTCTCTCTCTCTCTCCAATTCTCGAATTCTCTCTCTCTCTCTCTCTCTCTCTCTCTCTCTCTCTCTCTCTCTCTCTCTCTCTCTCTCTCTGCATCCAACAAAGTCGAATACAATGGAACAGGAAGATATCTAATTCAAAATGTGTTTAAATGTTGAATGAAATTATTAAAACTGCCACAAACTAGAATACTATAATTGCTGATCAAATGGAATAGGGATATGAACACTGGGCGATTTATGTTAATTTTTCTTTTTTTTTTTTTTTTTTTTTTTTTTTCGTAAATTGCTTTGGAATGGTATTGATGTGCCAGGGCTTTGGCCATGAACAACAGTTTCTTTTAGGTAAGCTAAGATAAAGTAATGTTGCTTATAGTCCAGCCAACCGCAAAAGGGACATATCAGGGCTGTCACACGTTTAAAATCTACTCACAAGTCATCAACCAAAAAAAAAAACCACGCATCTCCTTAAAATACACCTTCTTCAGAAACTTTGTTAAAAAAATCTTTCTTCCGTAAAATGTTAGATCGGATGTAAAATGTTCATCTCCATTAGAAACTCACAGATCACGTCAGGTGGGACATATCTGAACAAAGTTTTCATGAGTCTGCTGTAAAGTGTTTATGTCTCACATCGTGCAAGTCCCAACATTGTAAAAGAATATGTCTCACTGTGAGTGGAACATGACATGGAATGCACCACGGAGCTTCGTCACTTTTTAAAAGATAAGAATGGACATAAATCGAGTGGGCCAGTGTGCAAATGGCAGAAGACTGTTTCATCTTTACGGCCCCCCTCTGGAACATGGTGAAAACTCTTTCAGGTCTGGACGGATTGTAAGTAGTTTGTTATCCGTCTGCGAGTTCCATTTCTCTTGCCAGAGGCCTTTGACATAAGCCTGTGTTTGGGGTTTGAGATCAATGTGAGGAATAGACAACCTGCTCAACGTTTCCTTTGTGGCACTCTTGGCAAGTTGATCGACCACCTCGTTGCCTCGAATGCCCACATGGCTGGGAACCCAAGCAAAAGCTATGTAGTTACTCTTAGACTTTAAAAGCACATTAATTAACACTTCTAAACCAATTTGCATCCAGGTATGACACCAAAGTAAAATATGATTGGGTGTTCTCATTTGAAATATATTTCAGGTTGAAGAGTATTAATGTGTTTATCATGAATAAATGGCATCATAGTAATATGCTTGATTTAGACTATGAACGCTAGCTTTTAGCGCAACCAAGGAATGGTTCCAATGGGTACGTCCACAGAAACCATTTGTCCTATCATCATGAACTTGGTGATGAAATGTATTTTTTTTTTTACTGCAACGCTTTTGACATTGTTAGGAGCAGATGTGCAGTCTTCTTTTTTTTTTTTTTTTTTTTTGGAAGGTTTGCTGCAAGAAAAGATATATTCCTTTGCTTGCCATAAGAAGCCGATGCCATGTTAAATTCCATAATGAAATTCCGTTCAGAAGCTTTGAACGTAAAGTGTAAAGGTGACCTACGAAAGGTAAATCAATGCACTGATGTCTTGCTGTTGCTCGAAAACTTTAAGTTGGATTCGGATATGTATGAGTGTGTGTATGTGTGTGTGTGGGTGGGGGGGAGGTGCCTGCGTGTGCGCGCGTGTGTAGGTGCGTGCGTGTGTGCGTGCGCGCGCGCGCGCGCGCGCGCGCGTGTGTGTGTGTGTGTGTGTGTGTGTGTGTGTGTGTGTGTAAGAGGGAGAAGAAAGGGAGACAGGGAGGAAAGGCAGAGACAGAGGATTTTGTTGATATAAGCTTGCGTTGGTTGCTACCAGATGCATGAAGGGCTGGTTTGTTTTCTTTATTTCATATCACTGTTTTTGTATAGTGTAAACAAAGAAATACATTACCCCCATGTTACTGGGACCCGATGGTTAATGACATGAAAGGGATCAGAGCATTTCTCTCTGTCTCTCTGTCTCTTTCTCTCTGTCTCTGTCTCTCTGTCTGTCTCTGTCTGTCTGTCTGTCTGTCTCTCTCTCTCTCTCTCTCTCTCTCTCTCTCTCTCTCTCTCTCTCTCTCTGCCTCCTTCCCTCCGTCTTTTTGTCTGTCCATCAGTCTATCTGTCTGCCTGTCTCTGTCTGTCTGTCTGTCTGTATCCCCCTCTCTCTCTCTCTCTCACTCTCTCTCTCTTCCTTTCTCTCTCTCTCCTCTCCCTGTCTCTCTCTCTCCCTCTCCCTTTCTCTCTCTCTCTCCCTCCTCTCCTCTCTCTCTCTCTCCCTTTCTCTCTCCCTCTCTCTCTCTCTCTCTCTCTCTCCTCTCTCTCTCTCTCTCCCTCTCTCTCCCTCTGTCCCTCTCTCTCACTCTTGTCTCTCTCCCTCTCTCTCTAAGAAGGCAGAGGTCGGAGTTCACCACGCAAAACCCCGTGACATTCTCTTCATGATGCATTAGAAGGGAGCTGGCTGGGGTGGACGTGATTTCCAGCGCACTACCAAAGCCACAGTGTGTTGGCTGCTGATCCTGGTCCTCCTAACATTGTACATCAATGGCGGGACAACAGAGGCAGGCCACAGTGAAAAGAGACTGCTGAACACGAAAACGAAAACGAAAAGGTCATCTCCATTCCAAAACGTCATATCCGTGCTAACATGGCCTCAGAGCGAGTCAGGTACCAGTGGGAGGGAGGGTGGAGTTACTTCTTGTCGATCCTGGGGAATTCCAGACCAGAAATCCTATTTCTCCAGCAGCATCAGCGTTATTACCTTCATCACTCCCCAACTCTCCAGTCTCCCCCTGTGCCGGCCCTTCTTTGCCATTAAGACAGCTTTGCAAGACGTGCTCGTGGTCCTAAATCTTGCCCAACGGGATAAGTAACGGGATCTGATGGCTTCTCTCCATTTGCAGAGACACAAAGAAAGACCAGGGAATAATTTGTGTGGCATTTGAAATCGTGAAGCCTCAAACTACGACGGCAACATCTTCGAGACTCTCTCTCTCTCTCTCTCTCTCTCTCTCTCTCTCTCTCTCTCTCTCTCTCTCTCTCTCTCTCTCTCTGACCTGAATTACATGTAGCTTTCTTTGTTCTGGGGCTGGGACTGACGACATGCTTTAGTTAGGAATAACACTGGAACACAGCCCTGCCTGCAAAACAGCGGATTCTTACACCTTTCTTTTCATCCTGAGAGTCACCCACCAGCGTGAAAAAGGTCTTACTATTTTGAGAGAAAAACAAAACTCGCTGTTCTGAACAGCAAGAGCATCTGTATGAAAAACACACTGTTGCTGTTTAAAAAAAAAATTAAGAGGGAGGTGGTGACAGAGGTCTATGAGTCTAGCGAAGAAAAGAATGAAAGCATACAGGCCAAGGTCCTGATTCTGCTGATGTGAAGAAAGCATGTCCAAAAGGAGGACGCCAACACTGCACGCCTCCACCTTTCCTCTACATTCATTCTACATAAATGAAGACAATTCCTCCTCCTGGAGGAGGACGCCGACACTGCACGCTGTTGCCTTTCCTGTACACTGATTCTACATAAATCAAAACGTCATCCAAAAGGAGGACGCCATCACTGCATGCATACATGCCTTCCCTGCACAGTGACTGTACACATATGAAGAAAGCTCATCCAAGAGGAGCAGACCAACACTGCACGATACTGCTTCTCTACAGAAATCAGCATTTGTAGTATTACGTGCCTCCACTGGCATTTCGTCAGAGCCTTCACTGTCTTGGGGTACTTTTGCACTGTACGGTACTGAAACTAAAAAAAAAAAAAAAAACTTTTACAGTCATTTAGCACCAGCTCCATGTAAGAATGGATCAAATTCAGCTATAAACGAGAATCAATGTATACAGGGTTTTTTTAATTTAAAAAAAAACAACCTCAATATATTCACATGCCATGTGCAAACTGTTCGAGAAATTTCATTGCAAATCTCAAAAATTCCCGTTGTAAGCACAGAGAAATAGTTTGACAACTCTACATTTCCATTATCGCGTTCTTGGCCTAGACGTCTTCTGGTTTCAAAAGTGGGGTGA
>JADBJO010016908.1:10000-12500 GCA_016801955.1 Conus betulinus | reverse complement strand
ATGAAACAGCCGAAAGCATCCTTTCATCTATGAAACAGCCGGAAGCATCCTTTCATCTATGAAACAGCTGGAAGCATCCTTTCATCTCTGAAACAGCTGGAAGCATCCTTTCATCTATGAAACAGCTGGAAGCATCCTTTCATCTCTGAAACAGCTGGAAGCATCCTTTTTCATCTCTGAAACAGCTGGAAGCATCCTTTCATCTATGAAACAGCTGGAAGCATCCTTTCATCTATGAAAACAGCCGGAAGCATCCTTTCATCTATGAAACAGCCGAAGCATCCTTTCATCTCTGCATTTCAATGCTCTTTTCACACCATTGCGTGTGTTTTTGTTTCTGCAGCTGGAAACGGAAACCACGCGATGTTGCTGTTGTCATTTTTTTTTTTTTTTTTCCTCATTTCGCAGCCATGACATTCTGGAGAATAATGAAATTCTTCAGCACTGGCGCAGCACACTGTTAAAGCAGTGCCTTATCTCCCAACGCTGTCCTCCCCATTTCTCTCCTCTCTCACCCACCCTCGCTGGGATAGAGGACGAAAGAGGGTGTCGAATTACGGAAGAAATCCTCCGCGCCACTGGCGAACGAAAACAAACATAAACGTCCGAGACTGGGCGGATGAATGGGAGCCAATGTGATGATATTGAGCCGTGTTTGCGGCTTCGACTTTCGGATAACCTGTAGATAACATCTCTGCATATAACCAATTGCATCATCATCATCATCCTCATCATCATCATCATCATCATCAAAAAGAAATTACTACAATCACTGCCATCGCCTTTTTGGTTCTCTCCCTCCTCAATCGGGTCTTGAGCATGTACGGTTTTTGTGTGTGTGGTGTGTGTGTTGTGTGTGTGTGAGAGAGAGAGAGAGGAGAGAGAGAGAGAGAGAGAGAGAGAGAGAGAGAGAGAGAGAGAGAGAGAGAGAGAGAGCGTGTAAATGTAAGATTTTCCAAGATTGCCAGAAACTTAAAAAAAGAAAAAAGTGTGATCTTCTAGAAGTATCTATCATGACACTGGAGAGTAATGTTCAGTTCAACTGGAGAAAGTCCGTTTTGGGGCAAATGGGGGAAGGAAGAGACAGACAGACAGACGGAGATGTGGGGCAATGAGAGGGAGAGAAGAGAAGAGGAAGAGAGAGAGAGAGAGAGAGAGAGATAGAGAGAGAGAGAGAGAGAGAGAGAGAGAGAGAGAGAATTAGTTTGATGATGATGGTGCAGCTGCTACTGCTGCTGCTGCTGATGATGATGATGATGATGATGATGATGATGATCTTTATTTCCATGTGCAACAGTCAAGCAAATGCAATGGTTATCTTTCTTTTCATCCAGTATAGTCCTGGAAGGGGTGTTTTGTTTTAAAAAGACATTTTACAGACATATCTTGAAATGTACACTAAGATTTTGTCGCTGGATTGTAGTACTTAGTTAACATCCGCGCCAAGGTAGATATAACAACCTATCAAAAGAAACACTTATAATTTGTAGATGAATTTGCAGTATTCCGTTAATATTAACACCACGATTAATTAGAAAGAAACGAACGAACAAACAAGCAAAACAAAACAAATTACCCGATCAAAGAGATCAGCATGAGATTAGTTATCTACGAGGGAAATGTTTTAGGTAATCAAAAGAGGAAGAAAGAGTAGATGCAGTAATCGGAGAGAGAGCGAGTGATGGAGGGAGAGAGAGAGAGGGGGGGGGCTGCATGCAGATCTTATTGCAGAAATTATTTAAATGTAAGATTTTTTAAATTTTTTTTAATTTCAGTAAATGTGTTTGCATGGAAAATCCATCTTCTTAATGATTGATCCAATTCACTTTGAAGCACTAATTAGACTGCCTTCTAAAGATGTTTACAGACCTTCAGTAGGGCAACTGGCTGCAATTCCTCACCCACCTAGATTGGAGGCTTGCATGGCATAATTCCTTAAATACCCTTCAGTTCCCCAAGAACATGACGGTTGTGCAGCGTTTTCAGTAAGTTGGATGTTAGCTTTCTTCTGCTTGAAAATGATTCGATTTTGATCTCACTGTATGACATGGTGAAAGGAGGTGACCTGTTTAGAGGGGGGTAGGTACTCTGTTCATGTCAACGTCTGTTTCTTAGTGGCAGGGGAATGAAGCCAACATCGTGACACTGACATAGGTTCCTTAGTCTTGCTAGGGCTGAGCCTCATCACTAACATTTTCCGCTGTTTTGACTCTCATGTTTAACAAAGGCAGTCTACGTAATCATCTTCTCTGTGTGTGTGTGTGTGTGTGGTGTGTGTGTGTGTGTGTGTGTGTGTGTGTGTGTGTGTCCATTGTTTATTTGAAATGTCGGTATTTTCTTAGTACTTAAAAACCTAGCACAACGAGAGTATGCAGAACCATAACCATTTCCAGTATCTAGTAAGCAATGCTATGTGCGAAAAAATGTCACTAAATGTGTCAGGCCGTATATCAGTTAAAAGTTATCAGCGCTCTTTTTATTGGTACGAAATGAACTTCAA
>JADBJO010016908.1:2500-5000 GCA_016801955.1 Conus betulinus | reverse complement strand
ACTTCTGAAACGTTACTAATACTACTATCTTCTGAAAACACTACTATAATTTTTCATAAGTTAATAGTATTACTACTACCCTTCTTATGGAAAATTATAGTAGTGTTTTCAGAAGATAGTAGTACTAGTAACGTTTTCAGAAGTTAGTCGCTTGACACATGACCACCATCAACATCACGTCATTCATCATCATGCCAGTACAGTACCATCAGCATTAAAATCTACACTGTCAAGCTAGCGTGGTCATCGATCGTTCAACGTCTTCATTCTCAATATACCATCATTCATTTTCATGATCATCACTACCACCACGAACAGCTGCACCACTACCAAGGCCCTGATCCTGTTATTTGTAACAGCTCTACCTTACAGACAAAACATAGATCAGCTGTAGCCCTGCTCTTTTGCGTACTTGAACACTAGAGGAACAGAAACTGTAAAGCGAAAAATAAGGAAAGCAATTTAATCTGTAGTGAACAGCAAAGAACCTCAGTTCAGCCACCAGTGCCCTAGAAGGCTCATATTCATTCACATCATACAGATCGAAGCAATCTATTCATCTCTGCATTTCAATTTTCTTTGCATACGCTTTTCATGTTTGGTTTTCTACAGCTGAAAAAAAAAATATCCCAGACGACCTGTTGCGTGTTGTCATTGTGATCGTTTTAGCAGCACTCGCGACATTCTGAGGAAAAAGACAAACATTTAGCGCTGCTCCAGCGCAATGTTGAGCTATACTTTCTCTCCCCACGCTGTCCTCTGCCCTCCTGTCCCTCTCTCACCACCCACCACCCCCCCCCCCCCTCCCACCCCCCCCCCCCCACCCCCCACACCCCCCCCCCCCCCCCCCCCCCCCCCCCCCCACCCCCCCCCCCCCCCAACCCCCCCCACCCCCCCACCCCCCCACCCCCCTGGGAAAGAGGACGAAAGGGAGGGTGGAAGAATTACGGAAGAAAAATCCTTCGCGCCACTGCCCAAACGAAAACTCTACTCTCTCTCTCCTCTCTCTCTCTCTCTCTCTCTCTCTCTTCTCTCCTCTCTCTCCCTCTCTCTCCTCTCTCGCCTTGAGTGTGATGTGAGTGTGTGTATGGTGTGGTGCGGTGTATGAGTATTGTGGTGTGTTGTGTGTGGGTGCGTGCGTGTGTGTGGTGTGAGTGTGTGTGTGTATGTGTGTGTGTGTGTCTCATTGTTATCCTTGAACATCAGCAATTTCTGAGTATTCTGAGTATTAGCACAACTAGTGTAGGCATAATCGTAAATATTTGCAATACTTTCAAGCAATGCTATGCATGAGAATATCAATGAAATCGTACGGGCCGTATATTAATGAAAGTTATCAGCATCCGTTTCAGTTCCATGAAATGAACTTTCTGCTCAACTACCATTATTGCTTTTTTCACTGATTGGAAATTTATCAAATGAGTTTTATGCAAATATTGCAACAAACGTTAACAATGGTATCAAGATCAGACCATGAAGGTCATTCTCTATGGAGCCGATTTCTTTTCACGCAAACATAAAAGGTAACCTTGATTGAAACTTGTGCTTGCAATAGGTTGGAATCGGATTTCCTTCATTCCCGCCGTAAAGTTAAGAGTAGTTTGGAAATAAGCGTATGGCGTTTACGGAGAGAGAGAAAGAGAGAGACTGCTGAAATAGAATTCCTAGCCAGACGTGTCAAAGTGCTTAGGACAGTAAGTGACAATGTCGGGCGTGCTACCAGAGACTGTCACAGTGTGGTGTTGCCGGCGAGATTCATTATTTGTCCGTGCATGCAGCTTGGGATGTATGCATGCTTCCTTTGAGTCCCCGTCAAATAGTGCCATAGAAAGTTAGGGTTTTTTTTTTTCCTGTCGTTTTTGTTGTTGTTGTTGTCGTCGTCGTCGTCGTCGTCGTTTTCATGGGTTTTCTGTTCTCGTTGTTTTGCTTGACATGAAAATGCGTTCTTTGCCCTGAACTACTGGGTAAGTTTTGCTCACTGTAGGGACGATCTGCAGTTTGTTTGACACCAGGAGCTGTGCATTTGAGGTCATAATTCGCCTGAGTTTGTCCCATGAGGAGCAGTCGTTAGTCTTCCAGCCTATTTGATTTGAAAGTCCCTAGACAGATTCTACTGGGCTATAAACAGAAACTCTGGCGTTCTTTGGCTCTCAGCTGTCTGGTGGACAGGAAACTCTCTCTCCCCAGACCATGGGTCTCTCAGCCCTTTACCGACCCCAAAGCGACGTAACAAATGAAGACAGAGCACTCCTTGTTACTGGCAACCCTCCGTACCCTCACCACCTCCTCCCCTTCCCCGCCCCTCTCCTTTCTTCTACCCTTGCGCTCTCAAACGTCGACGTCCCGGATTTCTCGCCAACCCCAGCGAGTCAAACAATTGAGTTACCCTCCCATGCCGAACGGTCGTCTGCAAATTGAATGATTTGTCGTTGTTGGTTTCCCCCCTCCGGACCAAATTAGCCACTCGATGACCCGGCGGGGAAGACCAGGGGCATCAAAA
>JADBJO010016907.1:10000-28493 GCA_016801955.1 Conus betulinus | reverse complement strand
TAAACGGCATTGTTTGCCTTGAAGAGGTTATAACAGATAAGATATTATTGTATGACAACGTTGATATCCTTTTGTGTGGGAATTTGAACGGCAGAACAGCCAACATTTTCCCTTTCAGCAATGATCAGTTTGATAGGTTCAGTTTCATGGATAAGAATGACAAAACAGATCTCATAAGATATTCTAAAGACTCGGAATTGAATGCTTATGGAAGAATGATTTTTGAATTTATGTATTGCTTTTAGATTGTTTATCATGAATGGAGTATGTAATAGTGACCTTGAATGTCATTACACATGCATAACGGAAACAGGGAGTAGCGTGAATGATTATTTCTTGTTTCTGAAGATCTGTTCAATATTATTAGAAATTCTTGCCGTTTGCATGTTTCTGATATGATTAATTCTGATCATCAACCATTGGAATTTTATTTTTATGCGAAGAATGATGTGTTACGCAATGACAATGATTGGCGTGATGTACCTTTATTCATTAAAAAGATAGTTTGGAATGATGACTTTGCTGAACAGTTTCATAATAGCATGCATTCAAGAAATACAAAAGAAAAACTTAATCAAGCCCAGCATATTGATGGGTACTGACATTAATCAGGCATACATTTATTAATGAATGCATAAGAGAGCAAGCAGTATGTATGGAAAAGAAAAATTTATGTATGTTAGAAAAGGTCAGAAAAGTGGTATGATGATGAATGTAAAACTTCTAAGCGCAATGTTAGAAAACTTTTAAGAACATGTAGGAAATCATCCAGAAAAAATATAAAGTTGCCAGATACAAAGTTGCCACCAAAGGAGAATTCACCCGAAAAAGAGGCTAGGACAGCTTTTTGCAAAGAAAGAAGAGAATATAAAAAAGCTGTTACAAAGAAAGAGAAAAAATACAATAGAATTGTACTTGAACAATTGATTATGTCTGTAAATGACCAGAAATAATTTTGGCAAAATATGGGTAGAGTTTCTAATAAGAATAAGTTTCAGCCAAATAAGATCACAGTACAGGAATGGTTTCAACATTTTAAAAGGGTTCTAGAAAAATATGAGACTGACGGCAACAAATATATCTGTACAGGCGCTACTGATGTTTCAGAAAATTTTTTCAGATAATGATAACGAAGATCAAGGAAATGGAAATGATGCACATGAGAATGATGATTATGATGATGTCAACTTTCTGAATAGGCCTATTTCTAAAGAAGAAGTCATACTTTCAGTGAGAAAATTGAAAAGTAAGAAAGCAGCTGGACCGGATGGTATAATTGGAGAGCTATTAAAAAAATCAGGAGATGATGTAATTGATTTCTTTGTAAAATATTTCAATGTTCTGTTTGACACAGGTCAATATCCTGATTTATGGAAAGAATCTATTATCGTTCCATTGTTTAAAAAAGGCAAACATTAACGATCCAAATAATTACAGGGGAATTTCTCTTTCAAACATAAGTAGCAAAATATACAGCTCTATAGTTAATTCAAGATTATAGGAATGGGTTGAGCAGAACAATATTAACGGTGAATTCCAAGCTGGGTTTAAACAAAATTATTCTACAACCGCTCACATATTTACACTTTTAGCAGTCATTCAAAAACAATTTTCATGTAACAGAAAACTGTATGTACTTTCATTGATTTCGAGAAAGCGTTCGACACAATTTCAAGAAAATTGCTGTGGCCTAATTTGCTAAAGAATGGAATTAAAGGTAAAATTTACAGATGCTGGGCCAACCTCTGGATGGTACCCCATGTGTGGTTCAGGGTCTTCAGCTCTCCCTCTACAGTTCGCCGCCAGGTGTGTTTTTGGGTCTCCCCCTCTTCCTCCTTCCTTCAGGCGTCCAATGGAGGGCGACACGAGTGATGTTGTCTGGCTCTTTCCTAAGTATGTGCCCTTCCACCTCCATCGCTTTTTCCTGAGAATTGTTTTCATGCTTTCTTGATGGCATTGGGAGAGTAGTTCTTCATTTGAGATGTGTTTTTGCCAGAAAATCTTAATATTCTTCTAAGGTTCTTTGTGTGGAAGACTGATAGCTTATTTAGGTCACTCTCTGTCATTCTCCAGCATTCTGAGCCATACAGAAGGGTAGAAATAATGCAGCTCTGATATAGTTTGAGCTTGGTTTTGATGCTGTATTGTTGGGACCTCCCATACATTGCTTAGCATTCTTCTGAAAGCATTTCTGGCTTTGTTTAGACGGTTCTTGATGTCATTGCCTGCTCCTCCGTCGTGTCTGACAATGCTGCCCCAGGTAGGTGAATTTCTCAGTTGTAGGGAGGGTTTCTCCATTCACTTGAATTGATGAGGGTTTTGGGACATTCAAGGTCATTACCTCTGTTTTTCTTTGACTGATCTTTAGTCCAATCTGTTTTGCAAAGCTGCTGAGGCGGGATGTCTTTTTCCTGCATGTGTTGGTGAGTGTGGGAGACCAATGCCAGATCATCAGCAAAGTCAAGGTCTTCTAAGGCTGAGAAGAGTGTCCCATCGTATGCCTCTTGTCTGGTCTTCAGTTGTTCGACGCATCACCCAATCTATGGCAAGATTAAAGAGCATTGCTGACATCACACAGCCTTGTCTCACTCCTGTTTTCACTTCAAAACTGTGGTCACTGTTTCCGACTCTGCATGTGAAGTTGTCATAGAAGCTTTTGATGAGAAGGACTATCTGCTGCGGTATCCCATACATTCGTAGTATGCGCCATAAGCTGTCTCTGTCTCTGTGGATGCTATCACAGGCTTTCTTTCCTCAAAATCCACAAAGTTGATGTACAGTTGTCTCTGCCACTCTGTGCACTGCTCAATTATGTTACGCAGTACAAATATCTGGTCAGTGCATCCTCTTCCTTTTCGAAATCCTGCTTGTTCTTTTCTCAGTTGTTTATCCACTGCATCTGATATTCGCTGAATGATGATCTTTGCAAGGATCTTGCTTGGAATTGACAGGAGGGTGATTCCACGCCAGTTGTTGCAATCTTTAGTGTGTTCCTTTCTTGGGGATCTTCACAATTATTCCCTCTGACCAATCATTTGGTATCTTCTTTTCTTCCCATATAGTTATAAAGAGTGGCAGAAGTATTTGGGCCGCAAGATCTGGATCTGCTTTGAACACTTCAGCACTGAGGTTGTCTTGTCCAGGGGCTTTTCCCGTTTTTTTAGAGCTTTAATGGCAGTCACGATTTCTTCTTTTGTTGTTGTGGTTCAGCATTGATGTCAAGGTCATCTTCCGCAACTGGAATGTCGGCTTCTCTAAGAGGTGGTGGTCTATTCAGTGTCTCACTGAAATGTTCTGCCCCATCGAGTTTTTCCTGCTCTGCTTCTGTTGTTAGCAGTCGCCCCTGTTTGTCCATGATCGGTGTATCTGTTGTTCCACGATATTTGCCGCATTATCTTGGTGATCTTATATACGTTTCCTTGTTCTCCTTTGTTGGCTGCATCTTCTGCTTCATCTGCAAGGGATTCCATGAATTCACGTTTGTCAGCCCTTGATTTCTTCTTCACAGCTTCATTTGTTTCCTGGTACAGCTGTTCATACTTTTCCTTCAATCGTTTAGATTTTGCCCTCCATCTTCTGCACCTTCAGGGCTCTGCGTTTTTTTTCAATGAGCTCCCATGTGTTTGCTGTTATCCATTCTTTCTTTTTCTGTTGTTGTGTTCTGAGACAGGTCTCACTGGTTTTCAGGTAATCTGTCTTTACATGTTCCCATTTGGTGTTGACTTCATCCGAATCTGGCTGTGTGTGGTGATTTAGATCTGCCAGTGCTTGAAATCTGTTCTTCAGCTGCAGAACAAAAGTATTCTTTACTGTGGGGTCTTTCAACTTTTCTGTGTCAAACCGTTGCCTTCCCGTTTTCCCTGATTCCTGTTTTCCTGAGTTTCACTTTCAGTACTGCTACCACAAGGTGGTGATCGCTGCCAACATCTGCTCCCCGGTTCACCCTGACATCATGGAGTGAGCGTCTCCAAGTCCCGTTTATCATTAGATGATCAATTTGATTTCTGTCCCTTCCATTAGGGGAATGCCATGTCAGCTTATGGATGTCTCTGTGTGGAAAGAGGGTCCCTCCAATAACAAGATTGTAGGTGGTACATAGTTCTAGCAGCCTCTCACCATTTGCATTCATGATGCCACAGCCCTCTTTTCCCATGGCTCTGTCGTAGTTGGTGTTGTCACTTCCTACCTTCGCATTCATGTCTCCCATGACAATTTTTAAATCGTGCCTTGGAATATTTTCTAATTCAGCTTGTAGCTGCTCGTAGAATTCATCTTTGTCTTGTTCGTCGCTGTCATTTGTGGGGGCATAACACTGGATGATAGTAGTGTTGATCTGTTTCCCCTTCATCCTGATCTTGATGATTCTGCTATTGACAGGTTCCCACTCTATCAAACTGTTTTCTACTCCTTTCTTTAGGATCATGGCTACTCCTTGAAAGTGTGTGGTCGTCATCCCTACCTGAGTATAGCACTGTCTCACCTGTGCTAGTTTTTAGTCTTCCAGAACCTGTCCACCTACTTTCACCTATCCCAAGGATGTGTAGTTTGTATCGTCTCATCTCTGCTGTAACCTGTGCTAGTTTTCCTGTGTCATACATCGTTCTCACATTCCAGAATCCAATCCTGGTTTTGCATTTGGTGTTCAGTACTTCCATCTTCCTGTCAGTGGCTTCCTTTCGGCTTTCGCCACTGTCATTCATACGAGTATCTTCCGATGACTCGGGAAGCCCATCACACCCGAGTTTGGGTTCCTTTGTTGCTGATTCCGTAACAAGAAATTTTTTTTTTACGGGACAGAGTTGTTAGCCCTGTGCCCAACCCCCAACCTAGAGGACCAGTGGATCACTCTTCGTCTGGTCTCTACCCTTTGACCTGTCCGGCATGGGTGACCTACCAGGAGACGAATCTCCCGCCGGCATAGCTCTCAGGGTCATCGGAGACACGCAAGCCCCCAACCACGGCAAGGTTGTGCTCCTATGGGAGGGTGGTTGGATATAGACGCAACTAAATAATCTTCCTAAATAATCTTCATAAAGCTGCATGCCAGTTACAACTTAAAGTTAATTTAGAAAATTCTAGCATTATGGTTTTTAAAAAAGGGGGATACTTAGCGAGCACAGAGAGATGGTTTTACGGCAATGTTAAAATGAATGTAGTGAATTCATATCGATACCTAGGTATCTTGTTTTCAACAAGACTAAGTTTTAAGCCTGCATGCCAAGATTTAGTGAACAAAGGGAAACGAGCTGCTATTCACATTATTTGTAAGTTGAATCAGTTGAATAATAACTCTGTGAAATTATTCTTGAAGCTTTTCGATTCACAGATTCAATCTATGCTTCTATATGGTGCTGAGATTTGGGGTTTAGAAGATGCTTCATCAGTGATAGAAAGTGTTCATTTGTTTGTGTTAAAAGAAGTATTTAGGGGTAGGTATCAAAACACCGAATGATCTTGTATATGGTGAATTAAATCGATTCCTCCTGTTTATTAATTCTAGTGTTTCCTGTATTAGATACTGGTTGAAATTAACCCGAATGAGGAACATAGATTGCCATTCAAAGCATATAAAATGTTATTAAATTTGTCAAATAGAGTCAATTGGGCTTCAAAGGTTCGGGATGTTTTGAATAGTTATGGCTTCTGTTATGTATGGGAAAATCAAGGTGTAGGATGCATAAATTCTTTTTATAAGAGAGTTCAAACAAAGATTAATCGATTGCAGGTGGCAAAGCTGGAATTGTCATATGGATGACAGTGACAGATTTATAAACTATAGAAAATTCAAGATGTCTCATGATCTAGAGACATACTTACTTTTGGATTTGAACAGATTTATACGATACGCACTAGCAAGATTTAGATTTGGGATTTCTAATTTATCAGTGCACAGTTCAAGATATAACAGGGATAGCGAACGTGTCATGAAATGCCCATTGTGTAGATCTGCCAGAGATGATGAACTTCATTTGTGTTTTTTGTTGCCCTGCTTTCGATGATTTAAGACACAGTTTAATACATCCAAAATATTATAATAATCCTAGTGATTTCAGATAAACAGTACTTTTAGCATCACGAAAGACAGAAGTCGTTAAAAATTTATTCTGTTTATATTTACTAAGCCTTTAAGAGAAGGGAAATAGCTATATCTTGAATTATCAAATTGTTGTTGTATTAATGTGAATTTGTTAATTGAGCCTATAAATGTGCGAATGCAATGGTTTTCTTTATTGAATTTCCATTATTTTCCTTTGTAAGTTGGAAATTGTTTTCAGTCTTGCATTTAACCTAGATCTCATGCTTATAATGGGATGACAGTGTCATTCATATTTGTATCATATATGCATTGTTATTGTTCACACACCTTCAAATGGGGCTTTGGCCTTTTTGAATAAAATTCTGTTCTGTTCTGTTCTGTTCTGTTCTGTTCTCTTTGTCCCCACGTTCTTCTTTCTCTCTCTGGCTAGCTCCAATTCTTTGACTGTCAGTACTTTAGACAGTTTTATATATCTAATACTATTCAAAGCACAGTTTGAAAGTCAACGTCTGTCAGTTTCAAGGCTGGTTCATGTGGTGATTCCGCCTTGACCAAGCACGCCTAGACCCAATCATGACAGACATGCTCAAGTATTTTACATTTGGTTAGGGGCAGTCCTAACATTGAAAGTCCTGAATCCGCTCATTTATGAACCATGCCTAGTGGACCTATTACTAGAAAAACCACTTTCGTGCTAAATCCGGCATCGCTAAGAGCATAGCAAAGAGGCAAGTACTTTTGAAATTTTGCTCTCATAGCATGTTTGTATGAATGTGTCAAATGGGTTTGAGACCTCAATGACGAATGCCACCGAGTTTCGATGGTCGATGAAGCATAAATCAGTTTTCAGCCTGGTAGATCTTCAACACAGTTTTATGGAGACAGCCTATTTTGAAAAAGCATCCACAAAATCCGCCACAATGCATTTCTGTAGCTCCTTTCTGATGATTTCGACGTTAGTGGTCCGTCGAATAGACAAAGACTACTTCATTCATCTAGGGGATGGGGAGATTTGTGCATCCACAGGTGGCTGATCAAGCAGATGAGTGCACAGAATTGGCAGTGACATCTTGGACCGACAATGTGGGAGAGCTGCCCTGGATTGCTGGCGCAGACTTTCCGTGTCTGTCTCTTTTGTCGCGCTGCAGCTGTCCTGCTTTTTTCACATGAATTGGCACCTTTGTGGATAGAGCAGTGCCATCTAGCTCGATCCTTAGCAGGTTGTTCACATGTGTCAGGGTTGATGTTAAACGCTTTCGAGGATGTTTTTGAGAGTGCCTTTGAAGCGTTTTGCTGACCTCTATGGGACGCTTTTTCCTTATTAACTATAGAAGAGTCTCTTGGGTAGCCAGTGGTCTGGCACGCGAGCTACATGACTTGCCCATCGAAACTTAGACAGAATCAAGATGGCATGGATGGCATGGATGCTTGGCAGAAATGCTTGGTTGAGTACCTTTGCGTCTTGGATTTTGTCCTGCCATTTTATGTTTAACAATCTTCTGAGGCTGATTGGTTCATCAACATTCACATGAATTACCGAGCGCGGGAACATCGCCAGTTGAGGCCTGAACACACCAGACACAGGACGGAAAACCATTGTCGCTTTTTAGAATTGACTTATTAGGTGCATACTATTAATGTGTTAGGCAACAAGGAATATCAGGTCAGCCATATCTTTTCTCCTTTTGCTTTGTTAAGTAACAAATCCTAATCCGGCTGTTGAAAGTCCTTCCAGAGGCTTTAATTGAACATTAGCTGCTGTAATTGCTGCTTTCAGTTTTGACACCGAGTGGTTATTTTCAGTCTCGGCGCGATATACCTACAGGCCTTTCAGTGCCAGCCATGTCCAGTTCAGAGATGGGCACCCCACATGGAGGCAGGTCCCTGTCTGCTGATTCTCAAGATGATATGTAATGTAATGTAATGTAATGTAATGCAATGTAATGTAAGGTAAGGTAATGTAAGGTAAGGTAAGAGGATATTTATAGAGCGCTTTACCTCGCAAGAGCCCAAAGCGCATATTATAGAAACATGATAGAAAACACAAATTCTAACTCAAAGCACGCAGAATTTGTGCTATCAAAATTGTGTTTCCACCTGCTGTCTGTTAAACATGGTGCATAGTGAGATTTCCGTGTGTGTTCTCTTCCCTTTCTCACATTGTCCCCATATGCAGACACGCATCCAGACAGAGAGGTTGTAACACACAAAATCACGTGTACTTATTTCAGTTTAAAAATCATCCAGGTCATCGTGGATTCACAAGTACATTTCTTTTTCAGAGCCGGTTCTAAACAGTGCAGAACAAACATCTGTTTTAGGAAACACTATTCCCTGATCCTCACATCCTCATGGACCTGCTAAACAGATTCGTTCCTGGTTTGGGGCCCAGAAAGCCACACAATCTTTAAAATCTCCTCAAACTCACGATGTTTATACAAACTATTCTTGTGTCCATCCCACTACACAAAGATTCTGGTCTCTTTAACACACACACACACACACACACACACACACACACACACACACACACACACACACACACACACACACACACACAAAGAAAACCAACCTAAAAATACCCTAACTCCCATAGTGCATATGGGGAGAGAAATTCTGAAAAAAAACATTCTTCTTAACATCTATTTAGAAAGCATTATTTTCTGTAGATCATATCTTCTTCATTTCCTTCTTTTTAATCTCTTTCAAAATATATTATCTGGGGGGTTGAAAAGCCCATTATAGACCAGTCACATTTATCAGTATCACCTCCTGTGTAATTGTCTCAAAAAAGCTATGGGGCATAGACCCTCGCTAATGCCTTCACATACGATGCCATTGACCTGTCTGTCCTCCGTTTCAACTGACCGTCCAACAGTTACTTATTCACAATGATGAATGCATGCAATATGCACAGTTTCCATGATTAGGTGGGCTGAAGCTCAAAAGAGTAAAGAAGACTTTTAGTTCCTTTTCTATTGAAAACCATGCGTATTTGATCTATGTTTTTTTCTATCAACATGTTTTCCGTTATCAACATACTGTCTTCACACACTAACACACGTCAAACGACTAGGACGGGGGCACAGCTCTTTACTGGACGCGAAATCGTCTGAAAAAAGGGCAGCAACTAGGCAGAGTGTTCAGGAGCCAGAACTACCATGCACCAATGGGCATTGAATCCCCTCTGACTTCTGCTTGTGTTCAAGGTGCCTGGGACTGTTTGAGTGTGTGGGAGTAAAGATCACCCAGAAGGGTGGCTGTCGCCAAATGACGAGGAGTCCAATAACATAAAGGTGCCTGGTCGGTTTCTAGAGTCTTGCGGGTCTATCAAGTGCAATGAGATAAGTGCATCGTAGAAAATATGGCCCCAGTTACCCCACATGCAGGCTGCTCTGGCTAAACCAGATCACCTGCTAAGGAATTGGAAGAGGGCACCTCAATAATCATTTGTTGAAAACTGAATTGGGGAGTCACAGTAAGCTGGTATCTGCAAGGAATGGACCACCTTGGGTCGTAGAGTAGCGCATTCAGACATTTTGGGCATGATGACGATGTAGGCAGGAATTCTGTTTCCATCTCATCTCTGATAAAGCTGGGCGTGATGCAGGTTGAAATGGACAAGAAGACAATTTCCCCTTCACCCTAAGAATGCTGACGAAATGGATCCGGCATTAATAGGAAGTATGTTGCTGCCTCAGCCCTAAGGACGCCCAAAGGATCAGCGCTGTAACTTCTTCGATCCCTTGACGGCTTTACCTGAATGGTTGAGCCCGTTGCCTGTGCACTCTAAGTGGCTTCTCTAGTTTACGGGATATCTAAGTGTTTGTCAAATAGCTAGGTGAGCTGACTCTAAAGGGCAGGTGTTCTCCCAGAAGGAGTGTGCACCAAGAGTTAAGCCACAGGGAGCTAGAGCATCATGTCTTCAAGGAGATACGTTTGAGCGTTAATCAATAACAAGGTAGCAGGTGTGTGTGCTTCTGTCTTTTATGGGGGCTCCCTTCCTCAGCGCATCTACGTGTCTTAAGCTTCAATTATAAAGTTGGAAGGGGGGGGGGGGGGGGGTACAATGACGTATAGATGTGTCTACAAACGAGCTCGATGGAAGTGCACCTCACTTGAGTGTTTGCTGACAGTCAGGTAAACAAGAAGACGAACTCCTGTAATACAACACCTGAATGTGTCCGTGACAGACCGGTAGTATGGCCTACGGTTCATAGGAGACAGCTAATGTGATGGGACAGCCATACACGGTGACAAAAGCACTGAACACTGCTTTGACAGATTTACTACTAGTAAACCAGGAGGCTGATAGAGGCTCAGACTGACATAAGTAGTTAGTTCCATTGAAGGGCTTGGCAAGAATCTTGAGCAAAGCCAGTGTCTGGACTGACCCAGTAGGGTAGAGAGGGTGTGGATGTGAAAACGCATGAATATATAAACGAACAGTCAAAGCTTTTTTTTTCTTCAATAAAGAAAAGAAACTGAAAGCCTTCTTTAACCGCTTGTACCCTAGCACACTTAGACATGGAAACATTACAGCGTGCATGCTTTGAGAGTGGTGAGTAGAAACAAACCCGTGGAGAGCGTGGCAGCAGAGAGTCCTCAGAAGCGAAGCCCCCTTCAAACAAGCGTTTCGGCCCTTATCTCCTGTCACTCTAGGGGAGGTTGGGCCACACCCGGTTCATGACTCCGGGTCTCTCTGCTGCCCCCTTTTCCCATCTTTGGGACGAGTCATGGCTGGGATTCGAACCCATGACCTTCTGGACATGCTCATTTTCCACGTAATGACTCGCACTCTAACCACTAAGCCACTGGGACACCTGGTATTTGTAAGGAAAGTTAAGCCTTGTGAAGTTCACTTTTGTTCCTCCTTGACCAGATCCAGCTTGAACATCTCTCTCTGCCGCTTCTGCCATTGCTTTCAGGGCTCTGTTTTTTCCCTCCCTGCAACTGAGAGCTGTTTCATGAGGCTGTATGCAGACATTTCTACAAACCCCCTAGCTCCAATTTCTGCAGTGAGGACTTTGACCCGATAGCCTTCTCTCCTCAGGCTGTTTGCCAGATCAGCATACTTTTCAGTCTTATAGATTTCAGCTGCCTCCATTCTGTTCTCATCTGGCACCGTGAGCTCGATCAAGATCAGCTGCTTGGTTGACTGAGAGTGGACTACTATGTCTAGTCTTATGCCTCTCTTCCTGATGATCTCTGGGTGACTCTTCCATTCTGGGAGGTCTACATTACAGTGAACGAATAACACAAGGTGACTGATTAATCACCTGTAGGATGGTCAGTTGAAATCAGAGGATCGACTGATCGAAGGCGTCGTGTGTGGGGTGTAAACAAAGACACATGCCATGTGGTGTTTTTTGTTTGTTTGTTTGTTTGTTTCTTGGTGTTTATTTTTTTTTTGTTAATGGCACACCGGGTTTTCCTGAAAATATAAAACAAAGACCACGATGTTTTCTGACAAGCGTAACAGAACTCCAGGCAACATAAAAAAAAAGAGATTACAAGAGAAAAACGAAGGTTAATATTCTCAACAGAAAATTATATTTCCTATTTTTTTTCTTTTGGGGAACTTTCTCCTCACACAGACAAGGGATGTAAAGTTTTCATTTTTAGTGATAGAAGCACAAGCACAGTTTGCACATTGTTAGTCGACGTGAGGTTGCGGATATTGTAAACATTTTGTGGCTTGCTGAGGCCAAAATCGTTCAAAGAGTTAAAAGTATCAACTGGTAGAATTGCCAGATAACAGTTTTTACGACACTTTTGAGATTCAAATCCCCAGTGGAAGACCAGCAAGTGGCCAACATGCTGGAAATATCAGAGGCGATTCTTGCTTTTTTATGCAATTACCTGTTTGATCAACTAACGAGTGGACAGGATTGTCATTTGAGACACAAAGTCGACCAATGATGTGCCAGTGGAAGTTCGGTAAAGCTGGCCGTGCCTGTCATGATCTATTTTGCCTGTTTGCAAGCCGTTCTGTCAACCTGAAAGTCTTTGTGCATTGATAGCACAGACGTCTCAGGAAGGATAGGTACATGTTACAGTTCTTGAGTCTGACCTTTAGTGTGTCCTTGAACCTCATGACGGGTGTACCGTGGTCACTCCACCCCTGTTTCAGCTGGTTGTACGGGAGCAATTTGCAGATCCTGCTGTCCTCTGTGCAGAAGGTAGCCCCACCCATTGTAACAGATTCTTGATAAGTTGACACATGATGCGGTGAAAGTCGTAGCTATTCCAGAACCTGAAGGTTGGACATTGTAATTTGTCATAGGATGTTTCACATCTTGCACAGAAAACACTGGTGGACTCGTTCTGTCTGCTAGATGTGTCATCGGTAGACGTTCTAGATCTTGCAGCAATGCAACTGAGAGTTCACAACCATTGCTCTGTACCTTGTAGTCTGTAGGCATTGTTTTCCCACAGTTTTATTTTTATTAAAACAGAGTGCCAGAGGCTGTGCTGGCTTGTGAAATCCAGTATCACCTGGATCTCCAGAGATCTGCTGCTTTCAAAATGCTGTCAGGTTAGCCAGACTTATCCACGGTCATGCTGTCTGTGTTGATGACAGCAGATGGCTATGAGGCATTGATAACAAACGTAAAAGCATGGTCTCTTGCTGTGACGAGACCAATGCTAAGACAAAAAAACGTATGTGGGAGTGCACATGCACAGCCAGTGCACAGTCTTCTACACAAAATACTAATGCAGAATGTTTGAGACACTGCATGTGACCAGAAGATGTTGCAGGCAGAACAATCTGATGATGTCAAAACCTGCTGATATCAAAGAATACTGCTATGGGGATCGGACCACTTCAAAGTATGAAGTCAGCCAGAAGGAGAAGCTCGCCATTTCTGGGGATTTCAGTTTGCAGGCAGACATGAACTACCCCTGCTGGCTCAACACCCTTGCAGCGTCATGACACTGGGCGGGGAAAGAATGATGGGCTCTGTCTGCACAATGTGAGACGAGGCCTCCAGTGCCAGCATCCTCTTCCACGATGCCAGCAACACGTGGAAAAAAAAAGAAAAAAACAAAAACAAAAAATCCAGAAACCAAACGCTTCATGGATCTCTCATCGTCCAAAGTAGTGGTATCTGTTGGACGTGATATTGTCTGTGACAGAGACAGACGTGGAGTACATACCATTTACTGAAGGATGGGGGCTAAATGGTTGTCTGATCATCGCCCATCATGCAGGTCGAGTAGCCTACATGCAACCCGTATTACCTATCATTGTCAGGTCGCCAGTAAGCTGCCCACCAAAGGAGACCCTGTCGTGCTTTTAAATCACATCACTGGTGTTATGTGGTTCGTCTCCTGTTTATATCCGGTGCTTGTGTGTGTGTGTGTGTGTGTGTGTGTGTGTGTGTGTGTGTGTGTGTGTGTGTGTGTGTGTGTGTGTGTGTGTGTGTGTGTGTGTGTGTGTGTGTGTGTGTGTGTGTGTGTGTGTGTGTGTGTGTGTGTGTGTGTGTGTGTGTGTGTGTGTGCTAGTATGCGTGCGCGCGTGCATATGCTTGTGCGCTCCAATGGATTCGTGTGTACAAGAACATAAGCGCTGACGCGTTTGAGTGTGTTTGCGTGTAAGCTGATGTATCACATACGAATCTGAAATAGGTTACTCATTTTTGTTTTTTTTTCAAACCATAAGACACAGATAAACAAAAGGGTAATCAATCGCCATGGGAAATCAGTCCATGAAATGCTTACAGCCATATAAGCACGCTGAGAAACTCTTAAATTCATTGGTTAATGTAATAGGCTATGCAGTTATAGTTTGCTGCTGTACGCTTATCTCAGAATCTACCCTAACAACCATTCTCCTGGAAAGGTTTGAGCAGAGCAACTGAACCTGAGAACGTGATCCCACCCGCCTCCACCCACCACCCCCACCCCCACTCCCGCCACCGCCCCCTCCCAGCTTTTGTCTGTCTGTCTGTCTATCCATCTGCCTGTCTGTCTGTCTGTCTGTCTGTCTGTCAGTCTCTCTATCTGTGTGTGTGTGTGTGTGTGTGTGTGTGTGTGTGTGTGTGTGTGTGTGTGTGTGTGTGTGTCTTTAGGAAACGCATAAAGATTGATAGAATAAAAACAGTGTGCCCACAACTAGACTGTTACAGTATAACCAAAACACGTCACAGACGTTACTCGTTGTGTAAGTTCACCCGTGGATTTCACAGTGACAATGCAGATGTCCAGGGAATGGGCAATGACTTCTGTATGAAACTGGGAGGTAAGCTAAGTTGTCCGACCCATGAATATAACTTGGCCCACGCATATAGTGTAATGTCAAATAGAGAGGGATACAAGGAATCGTATTTGACTGGAGTTTTCTCTTATAATATGTCACTGCCGTCCATGTATAGACAATGTGCAGTTTGTGAGGACAAAACAGTTCTTTACCATGCTTTATCTTCGATGGAATATTTTATATCTCCTGGGAAAAGATGCTTCATGTTGTTTGTGTCTCGGAAAATTGTAATATTCTATCAATATTTCTGTAACCGTTTGACCCCAACAGGTGTAATGTGTACATTCAATGAAACTATGGATGTGTTGGACACTTCTCATTTAAAGATTAATTCGTTGACAACCACACCTATGAAACAACCATCTGTGGCAATCTGCCGTGATGGTCATTTTACCTACACATTTTTTCTCTGCCCTCCCCATTCCTATGGAGATTTCTGCCAAACAATCGCGTCTTGTACTTTCTCTTACCGGAATTCGACGACTGATATGAACCTTGATTCCAATGAATACAATGTCATTTCAGTAACGTTATTTGAGTGTAGCGATAAAAGCATTGCATTGTCATACACTCTGGTGTGTAATTTCATAAACGAGTGTCAGGATAACAGTGACGAATCCTTCTGTCGTCATTCCCCATGTGTGAACACCTTCACATGTTCCAGTGGTCAGTGTGTGCCCTATCCCAAGATGTGTGATCAACGAGTTCACTGTTGGGATGAATCAGATGAGCAGAGTTGTAATGATTTCCATGGTCTATTTATACAGCACGACAACTTCCCCTCTCCTGTTCTTATTAATTTCAACAGTAATTTCATGTTCACCTCCACTCCAATGAAATACAATGAGTCCTGTCCTGATAGCCATTATCGTTGTCCTGGTAGCTTCAACGATTGTCTGCCTGTCTACACACGATGCAATGATATGTACGATTGTATTGACCACCAGGATGAAGAAGGCTGTGAAGACATGACATGTCCAGGATTTTTACGATGTAGATCGTCCATAATATGCGTGCATAGCGATCATATATGTGACGGCTGGTCTCACTGTCCAATACGTGATGATGAATTGCTCTGTGACATGATCTGTCCTGTCGACTGCCAGTGTCAAGGTCACACATTTTGGTGTTTCCATCCCTTCATTGCAGCACTCTTTCCTGACCTCCGTTCCCTGGACGCCACAGGATCTGGCATGACCCTGTCTGAGGTAAGCCACAATACCTATCTCATTCATCTGGTCCTTGCCCAGTTCTTTAAATCACATACCTAATATGACACTGACAAATTTAAAGTTCCTTGATCTCTATGGTAACCGATTGAAGCAAATCAGTTTGGCAGTTTTTTCTTCATTTAGAGAATCTAGAAACATTGTCGCTATCAAAAAACCCTCTGACCTCACTGTTTATGGATCCGTCTTCTTCTCTTCAACAGAACAGACTCACAGTCATAGATCTGTCGTACACTACACTTACATTGTTTGACGCACAGCTCTTGTCTGCATTCTCTCACATACAGATACTGAATTTAAGTTTCACTTTCATTCACACTTTCCTCAGCAGTTTTCAGTCCATGCCTCATCTGACTGAACTGCACATGGACGGCAGCCCGGTGAAAACGTTTCCAGTGGACATTTTCAGTCATTTTTCCCGTTTGAGTGTTATACACACAGACAACTATAAATTGTGCTGCAGTGAGATTCTGCCTCATGGGTTTGATAGCAGTCTGTGCTACGCTCCAAAAGATGAGATTTCTTCATGTGAAGACTTACTGCAGTCATGGACGTACCGGGTGTTTCTGTGGCTGATCGTCTCTCTGTCTCTAACCGGTAATGTCTTCTGTTTTGGTGCACGTTTGTTTCAAAGAACTATGGCCTCTGCTGGTGGTCATAGCATATTCGTCACCAACCTCACCATGGCGGATTTTCTGATGGGTGTCTACATCAGTATTATTGGGGTAGCTGATGAAAGGTTCAGTGGCAGATATCTCCATTATGACGACAAATGGAAAACCAGTGTGGCATGCAAAGTGGCCGGGTTTTTGTCTCTTTGTTCTAGTGAGACGTCAGCTCTGATTATCTGGTTAATCACCCTTGATCGTTTCATTGTCCTTAGATTTCCATTCAGCACTATGAGATTTCAGAAAATGTCTGCAACAATGGCTTGTCTGTTAACATGGATGGTAGGCTGGTTTTTAGCTCTTTTGCCTTTACTTCCTGTACATCACATTGGGAGTTTTACAGTCAGACAGGTATATGTATTCCTCTGCCTGTCACCAGACAGGAGTTCAAGGGAAAGATTTATTCTCTCAGTGTTTTGATAATGATTAATTTCGTTTTGCTTTCATTAATTTCACTGGCCAAATCTTCATTTACTGGTCTATACAGAGTAATACGTTGAAAACACACACCACTAAAATGTCACAGGACATGACCATAGCTCAACGGGTTGATTAGTGTTGCAGTAACTGATTTCCTGTGTTGGTTTCCCATTGGACTGTGTGGAATTCTATCACTGACTGGTACTCCCATCCCCGGGGAAATGAATGTGGCCTTAGCTATTTTCGTACTGCCCGTGAACTCTGCTATTAATCCCTTTATGTACACATTTAATACTTTGATGGAAAAACGGAGAAAAAGAGAAGGAAGTAAAATTTTCGTATGTGGCTGAAGTCACATCCTGAGGTAGTCGGTGTTTGTCAGGGCATTTAAGCATTCAAAGAAGAATATTAAACCACAATACATTTTTTTAAAAAAAAATCCTTTTTGTCCTCCTAGCTGATAAAAATCTCTTTCTCCTTGCTGTCTCTGCCTCTTTTGTCTAGTCCGCTGTCGTGTTTGTCCAACAATACAAATCGCTATTGAAAGAAACTGACAGTGAGGAGCAGGCACCCTGTAAAGGTAAGTTCTCAATGCCGATTGAAAGTGCACAAAAAAGACAACCCATATCCCCCCCCCCATTCTGTTTTCCTCGGGGCGTATGACCCTACCCCACCTCCACGGGAACAAACCACCCAATTATCCCAATAAGCCCGCAGAGTTAGGACATAAATATGAAATGAGGCAGGGAACAATAAACAATTACAAAAGCAAGTAGGATAACTCTTGCTCCCACAAGAAAGCAAACACACGCCCGTAACTCCAAAGGAATGCTGCCTACGACACCGAATTGCCTGGCAGATATGACAGCACAGAGATACAGAACAAACAAGGTGACACTGGGGAAGAGGTGCTAACCTCACACCATTTATAAGAAACACAATCATTATTGGTAAGAAGAGTATGGAGTCACAATACATTGTCACAGAAGTTATCATAAGAAAAACTGGTCTTTATGAACTAAAAAACCGACGACGTAGTCCAGCAGCAGTACAACCTGTATCCCTGAAAAGACTAGCCTGAAAGCCATTTACATAGCAAGGCAAAGAGATCATCCGAGAAAAACGTGCGAGACCATACAATGAGCTTCCTCTCTTTCAGGAAGGGTCTCAGAAGCTTGTGAAACAGTTTAAGGTTAAGGACTATACAGACGCTCATCAGCATGGCGGAACTGACAGCCTCAAAACCAACAATGAAAATCACTGTTGACATTGTCAGACCTTTGACTGATGCCATAGCCACGACCACGACCAAAATCACGATTACGACCATCACGACGATCACGACCAAACCCACGATCTCGACGAGGTAGTCGTGACTGCTGAAATAACGAAGCACTTCTCTGCTGCTAAGGAGATGTACCGTACACACGTTGCGTAAAATTAGAAGGCGATTAATGCCGCTGACGTAAGTAGCCGGAGTAGGAAGATCCACGATTGTAAGCTGGCTGACCACAAGAATTCTGAAAAATCCGATTTTGATTAAAACCACGTTGCGGGATACAGATGGCTGACACACTTGCCTCAAAGACGGAATCTTCAAGTTTTTTGCCACACTCCTTTTCCGAGTGTGTAGCTTTATAGAAATCAGCAAGAAGACACGTTTCTTCAGCTTTTGAAAAGATTGTTCCTTAAGAACGACAACGAGGACTTTGGAGACACTCTGCAGAATTTGTTCATGAGAACAGGGCCACGAAGGGATTAGAAATCTTCGTCGGTATTGGAAAATTCGACCTAATGATAAGAAAATGAGCAGCGCAGGGTTAAAAAGGCGGAAGAAGATCCATTTTTCTCATGAGTCTGAAGATTTCTGGAATCC
>JADBJO010016907.1:0-7500 GCA_016801955.1 Conus betulinus | reverse complement strand
CACACATTTTGAGATCTTGCTGATAAGTATGTCATTTAATATTAAGATAGATGGCAGCGCATTTTGTATATGTATTTGTCTCTGATGTGTTCTAAAAACTGCCTCCCTATATCGTTATATTTAATTCATTTACCTAATAAATGAATTTCGTATTCTACTTCATTACATTCCAAACACATTCCTCTTTCTCTGGTGTCTTAGTATATCTACCTTTTTCTATTTTAAGATCGTGACAAGAAATCTGTAATTTACATAATGCTTGGTTTTGATTGAAGCTTATGAAAGAGTTTGCTAAACATGGTTCCATTCTGTAATCTGTAGTAATATTGTCATAAAAATAGTTTTGATTCTGTTTCTGATTTTTTTTCTTTCCAAAATAATACACATTCATCTTGTAGTTTATTCTTGACCACATAACACAACTTGTTAATATTAAAAGTATGCTGGTTCTTCCAAACATGCTTCACTCCCGTTAGGCTGAGAATTTGTTTGACAAATTTCAACCAAGGTGTTTGATGATCTTCGTTGTTTAAACATGTTAGTGTATATGATTTTGATGAGCGAGTTGTCTTCAGATTTTAAAATATGATACCAAAACTTTATTATCTGATGGATTATTGTTAAGCTAATTGAAACACTCCGAGTTTCTCCAATTACAGCTAGGTTTATTTTTTTTGTGTGTGTGTACACCTACCATTTGCTTGAAAAAACTGGTGTTGAGTATGTTCATGTGGTAAACTTATTTGAAAGACAATGATTAAATAGATTATCTAAATTGAAACTATCATTTATTTTTAAGCAAAAAGTTAGCCATACATCCGCGCCATACATTAATATTGGTGAAATAAGACTATCAAACAACTTGAGAACAAATCTGAAATTAATATTTTGATTTTTAAACGCTCTTTTTTTAAGGAGTATGTTGCTGTATTATCTTGGTTACTTAGATGTTCCGCTGCGATGTCAAGTTTTCCTGATTTATGAAATATTATTCCTAGATATTTGTATTGTTCTGCTGTTTCAATGAAATTTGGTTCTTCTGTTTTGGAAAATATTAGTATTTTCGTCTTTTCAATGTTAATTAGTAACCCCCACTCTTTACAATATAAATTCAATTGGTATAATTTTTTATTGTAAACCTAGTTTCGATGTTGCAAGGAGTACAAGATCGTCTGCATACAATAAATCAGATACTCTTGTATTGTTCGAATGATCCAGTGATGGTGAATCCTCAGTTGGAATCATGTTAGTCAGATCGTTTATAAACATATTAAATAATGTTGGACTCACGGAGTTTCCTGGCAAAATTCCTCTTCGTACATATACTGAATAGCAGGCTCCGTTTTTACCAACTGAAAAGATTTGCGCGTTTGTGTGCATGTTTTTGGACTAAATCAAACCATCTACCCCGAATGCTAAATCTTTGTAATTTTACTAATAACCCTGCATGGGAAATGTTATCAAATGTTTTCTGAAAATCGACAAAGCATGTATATATTCCGCCATTACGCGGTTTTAATGTATGGTCTATTACACTTTTGAAGACAAAAATATGATCTGCAGTTCTGTTTTTTTTTTTTTTTTTTTTTTTTTTTTTTCTCAAACCTGCTTGTACATTAGATAAAAGATTATTTAATTCCAAATGATTGTTTATTCGAGTATTTAGTATTTGGCATAATACGTTGCTTAATGCCACAATGAAACAGTTATTCCCCTGTAGTTGCTAGGGGTCATTTTGTCTCCTCCTTTGTAAATAGGAACCGAAAGGCCCCTTTTCCATAAATCTGGATATTTACCTGTTTTTTTAAAATTGAAATTAGCAGTTCTGAAATTCCAGTTTAAAAAAATATTCATTCCTTATCCTGTCTATTCCAGGAGATTTTTTTTTCAAATTCTTGATTACTTTTAGGATTTCTATATCTGATATCTCATAATCTACATGAACGTCACTCAGAGCTGATTTCGTACCTTTATTCTCTTGATTCTCCTCTGTTACTACTACTTTATTTTCTATTTCAACTTCTTTTCCTATTAATTTTTCAATATGTGTCATCCATCTTTTGATTGTGTTGTGTGTGTTCTTGAGTCTCCATGGTTTGTAATTCCTTTAAGGTTTTCCAAACTGCATTTGGATTTTCAGACAAGTTTCTATTCAATAAAGTTATTAAATTGGCTTTGTACAGTCTCTTTTTCCTTCTAATAATTTTGTTATATGTTTGCCCTTGCAACGAAATACTTTTGGTGAAGTATTTTGTTAAATGGCTGTCTGTTTAGTGCGTTTAACAAAGATTAGTTTTCTCGACGTTGTGACTGACATTTGTTATCAAACCACTTTTTTTTTTTTTTCGTTTTCGTCCATTTCCTGTTTTGTTCTATAGGCTTGTTTGCCAGTGTCGTGCAGCATTTGTGTAAACTCTTGAACGACATTATTTACAACTGTAGTGGATTTAAAATGCTTCTCGTCATCTGTTGTCATAATGTCATTAATTGACTTAATGCGCTTTTCCATTTCTGAAGATTTTAATACCCCTAGAAATTTCCTATCCGAGTTTTCATCCCCTAAGAACATTATATTTTTCTGTTTCTACATGATCTTTGTCAGTTAATTGGCATTCAGCTTTGTATGGAAGGTGTTGATTCATTTTTAACGATACTGGGCAATAGTCTGAATAATCTGTCAAATAGGAACTGTCATGTCTATTATGTCCTTCAATAATTTTTTGTGAACACAAGAAATAGTCGACCACACTGCAGCCTTTGGGTGTGAAGCAAGTATATTGCCCCTGCAGATCGCCAAGAGTCCTCCCATTTTAATTGCACATGTACAATCAATGCACAGGGATAAAACTTTTTTTTTTTCCGTATTTATGAACATATTTATCCATTGCGCATCAGTTTGCTGTATCACTAATCTTCAGGCAAAGAATATATGTTGCCTTCTCTTTCCATTGTAATGAAATCAGGAACCGTTCCTAATCTGGCATTAAAATCACCACATAGTATTACTTGTTCGTTCGTACATGATAATTTTACAAGATCAGCTTCTATATTATCCCAAACTTTATTTGTATAATCTTTTCCAAAAGATGAATGTTAGGGTGGTACATATACACTGCCTATATAAAATGTTTTTTGCCTGCACTTTCATTTTAACCAAATAATGTCACTATTATTCTTAGGTAATAGAGTAATAAATTCTCGTAAGTGTTGCTTAATAAAAATTGAAATCCCCCCCTGATGCTTTCTGAGCCCTTGCTCTTGAAGAACGACAGTAATGTATACCAGGTGAAAAATTGGTATTTGTATTTTGCTATGAGAGTCCTTATCCAAATGCGTTTCCTGTATGAATATGATATCGTATTTCCATATTATTTCAATTACCTCATCCTCTTCAAATTTATTGAGTTTTTCCACCATTAACTGTTTCCTTGAAACCTTTTATGTTCCAAGAAATAATTTTTGTATCATTAATCCTCATTGTCATTTAAGGGTGGTGTTTGTTCATGTTGCAGTTGTGTAATATCAGGGTTATTTTTCTTGTTGGGGTTATTTTGTTTATGTATGTATTTATTTCACATTCTCAATTGTAGTATCTATCTTATTTTCCCCATGTTTTGTAGTCACGAAAGTTCCGCTTTTCTCACGTTATCTCTCGTATCGCCCATGGAAGTAGAAATGCTGATTTCTGTTCTCGACTTCATTTCTGTTGTTTCTTTCCCGTTCGTTCCCGTCTTGGTAACCATCGTCACGATTATGGTCGTAGACACGTTGGTTTCTGTAATTATCCCGACTTTTGACTTGATTTCCTTCCCCGTCTCCATTGTAGCTTTTCTGTTTGGCAGAGTTGGAGAAGTCTTGTTCTCTGTATTCGTACCCATTTCTGCCTCGGTTTCCTCCCCTGTCTCCATGATAGCTTACATGTGGTTCATGGTTGTAGCTGTCTTGTTTCCTGAAACCCTCTCCGTTTCTGTGTGTCGGTTTCCTCCCCTGTCTGTCTCCATTGTATCGTTCGTATTGTTCATTGTTAGAGATATTGTCCTCTGTAACCATCTCCATTTCTGAGTCGGTTTCCATTTCTGATGTCATGGTAGTTTTAGTATTGTTCATCGTTGAAGAAGTATTGTTTCCTGTGACCATCTCCATTTCTGTGTCGGTTTCCTTCTCTGTCTCCATGGTAGTTTCGTAATGTTCATTGTTGTAGGAATATTGTTTTTTGTAATCATCCCAAGTTATGACTGGGTTCCTTTCTCTGTCTCTGTAGCAGTTTTGTATGTTTTACAGGGCTGTAAAAATCTTGTTCTGTGTCCTCGGTTTGTTTCCCTGTCTCCATGGTAGCTTTCATGTTGCACAAAGTCGTGGAAATGCTGGGGAATTCCGATTGTAGCTGTCTTGTGTGTGTGTGTGTGGGTGTGTGTGTGTGTGTGTGTGTGTGTGTGTGTGTGTGTGTTGTGTGTGTGTGTGTGTGTGGTGTGTGTGTGTGTGTGTGTGTGTGTGTGTTCCTTCTTCCTCGTATCAGTGTCATTTCTATCATGCTGCGTGTTTCCAACTCTGTGCTAGGAGGCAGCTTATTTCTCATTTTATCATTTTATTTCTACAGTTATCCTGTGAATGAAAATATGTTGAGCGGATTGGAGAAATATCTTGTTCAGTGTGAACGAACATACATTGAGTGCACTGGAGACATGCCTCGTATGGGTGTGTGAACGAACGTACATTGAGTGCATTGGAGACATGCCTCGTTCGGGTAGGCAAGACAACAAATGACATCGTTTAGCGACCTATAGACCCTGACGTAAAGAATCTCCACTGGGGTGTACTTCAGAACTGTTTTCGGGAGAGAAGTCACCGCAGAGTGGCCATAAGAAAGGGTTATGACCGCTCGCCAAAGTGTCCATTGACAATAGTGAACAGTCCGTTTAATGTCCAGCCCTATCGCTTTTCATTCCATGCGGCGCTAAAGTTTGTCTGTGCGTCGTATCGCTGGCAGTGTGCTAATATTTCCCCATCCGTTTCGATTCTGTATCACGGAACTTTTTTTTTCAAATGGGGAAACTGTAAATGATGACAACAACAATAATCACACAATGGTTACAAGCTTACATTGTTATATCAGTAATCTATACGTTTCACTTCCCTCCAACTTTATCTTCGAAGGAGCATTACAGTTTTTTTTACCCTCCATAACAACAACTTGAATTTGTGCAAAAACCTATATAATAGGTTGTGTATATAGAAACCTATAAACCCCACAAGTTTCGACAGAAAAACTATATATAATGCTGCCTCTTGTCTCTCTGTCGTGTGTGTGTGCGTGTGTGTGTGTGTTGTGTGTGTGTGTGTGTGGTGTGTGTGTGTGTGTGTGTGTGTGTGTGGTGTGTGCGTTTGTGCGCGCGCGCGCGCGTGTGTGTGTGTGTGTGTGTGTGTGTGGTGTGTGTGTGTGTGTGTGTGTGTGTGTGTGTGTGTGTGTGTGTGTGTGTGTGTGTGTGTGTGTGTGTGTGCGCGCGTGCATGTGTGTGTGTGTGCGTGTGTGCGCGCGTGCGTGCATGTGCGCGCGCGCGCGCGCGCGCGCGGCGCGTGGTGTGTGTGTGTGTGTGTTCAATGAAAAGTACATCTTTGCCAGCCCTGTCGCTCCTTTCCTTTCTCCTCTGCCTCCACCATCCCCATCTCCCGCTCGCGTGGTATCCCCTGAAGGAAATGATTTAAACACTATCCTGACAAACATGGCAAAAGGCAAACGAGATGCAAACGAAGTGACCTTTTTATTCCAAACCGGAACTTTTTCCCTCTTTGTTTCTTTCTCACTTTTTCTGTGTGTGTGTTTTTTTTTTGGGGCTCCTTTTTTCACTCGCTAGAAAGTTGTTAAAACTTCAGAACAGGAGTCAGAGAGAGAGAGAGAGAGAGAGGGAGAGAGAGAGAGAGAGAGAGAGAGAGAGAGAGAGAGGACAGACAGACAGACAGACAGACAGACAGACAGACAGACAGACAGACAGAGACAGACAGACAGAAAGTGTGAGGTAGAGAAGGAGAAGGAGGGGTGCGCGTGCGCGCCTGTGCGCGCCTCTGTACATCTGTGTGTGTGATTGTATGTGTTCGTGCGCGCGTGCATCTGTACATCTGTGTGTGTTTTTCTGTTTGTGCATGTCTGTTTGTCTGTCTGCCTGTATACGTCTGTATCTGTGTCTGAGTGTCTGTGTGGTTGTATGTGTCAGCGTATGTGTCTGTGCGTGTGCTATGTATCTCTGTATGTGCGTGCGGTGTGTATGTATGTGTGTGTGTGGGCCGTGCGTCCGTGCATGCGTGCGTGCGTACGTATGTATGTGTGTGTGTGTGTGTGTGTGGGTGTGTGTGTGTGTGTGTGTGTGTGTGTGTGTGTGTGTGTGTGTGCGTGCGCGTGCGATGTGTCATGTATGTGTGTGTGTGTGTGTGTGTGTGTGTTGTGTGTGTGTGTGTGTGTGTGTGTTGTGTGTTGGCGCTTGGCTGTCTAGGTATGTGTGCGCAAGTCTCTCTCTCTCTCTCTCTCTCTCTCTCTCTCTCTCTCTCTCTCTCTCTCTCTCTCTCTCATGTTGTGAAAAATATGTCATGAGTTAATAGCTTGATATGGCAAACTAGCCTCATAATGTTCGCCTACGTATCTGTTTGTGTATGTATGTATGTTGTATGTATGTATGTATGTATGTGTGTGTGTGTGTGTGTGTGTGTGTGGTGTGGTGTGTGTGTGTGTGTGTGAGTGGTGTGTGTGTGTGTGTGTGTTTGTATATGTGTATGTGTTGCTTTTGTGCGTGTGGCTCTTCCTGTTGTGTTTGTCCGTATGTATGTGCGTATGCGTGTGCATGTGCGCGTGCGCGTGGCGTGCGTAGGTGCGTGCGTGTCTGTGTGATGTGCGTGCGTGCGTGCGTGCGTGCGGGCGTGTGTGTGTGTGTGTGTGTGTGTGTGTGTGTGTGTGTGTGTGTGTGTGTGTGTGTGTGTGGTGTTACAAATGCCTTCCTGCTCTTAGTCAAAATGGTGGTACAAATCATTTACCGTGAATTATAAAAGACACCGTTCGTGTAATAATTGAATTCTCTCTCACACAAATTTTGAAAATAAGGTGGGGAAACGAGGAGGGAACGACAGGAGTGAGAGGAAAGAAAGACAGTCAGGCAAACACACACACACACACACACACACACACACACACACACACACCACTCTCTCTCTCCGTCTCTCTCTCTCTCTCTCTATCACACAAACACACACACACTCACACTCACACACACACACACACACACCTTGTCCTGTCCAAACAAGCTCTGATCCATAGTGTATTTTAGCCGATCCAATCAGATTTTGCCGGTCCTTGAAATTCCATCCCGTCACTCTGCCTTCGTCATCCATCGATCGCCCAGACGTCTCCAGTGTCGCTGCCCTACGTGCAGCGCATCAATACTGTGCTTGTGCGCATTGCCTGAGCATACCGGATGCTGCCTGGAGGAGTTGATTACTGATCTCTTTAAAGTTTGT